>CM041779.1:131081976-131186726 GCA_023374045.1 Limonium bicolor
TGTGGGCAAGCTTGTTTAGGTACCCTCTGCTCTTCTTGTGTATGCCAAGTACCCGTTCTAGCGACTCTCCTCTTGCTAGTCCGAGGCCTGATCTCGAACGATCTCTAAGAAGAGTTAGAAGAAACTTGAAAACACTTGCCATGGCGGACAATGACCCGCATGTAGAGAACGATGGTCATGGGGATGAACAACCACAAGGCCAACACCGACCTCTCAAGGACTACCACCGACCAAACACCGAAGGGAGAGCCTCAGCAATAGTTCTTCCAACCTTAACACAGGCTGAAGCGGCTCAATGGACTTTCAAAACCCATTTCATCACCGCCATCCGGGACCAAGGAAAATTCAGTGGGGCTAATCCGGATGATGCTCCAAACCACTTGAGCGTCTTCGTGGATTTTTGCAACTCCTTCGGTAAAACAGGAAATCTAAACGAGAGGATCCGGCTACAACTCTTCCCCCACTCACTGTCCGACTCAGCTTTGAGATGGTACCGTAGTCTCCCATCAAATTCTATCGAAACATGGGAGCAAATGGCTAGCAAATCCTTGCCAAATACTACCCCACAAGTAGGACAAGGCAATTAATTGGCGAAATAAATACATTCTACCAAGAGCCGGGTGAGACCTTGTACGATGCTTGGGACCGGTTCAAGGAGCTGCTCATGAATTGCTCCCATCATGGTCTAGATGACCAATCCTTGTGTCTCTCATTCTTCAATGGGCTGGACGACTCCAACCGCCTACTTGTTAATTCCTCCGCGGGAGGGAGCTTCATGACAAAGTCTCCCGAGGAAGGAATAGAACTCCTAGAAACAATGACCAATGACACAAGGCAATGGTCTAGAGCCAAGGGAAGAGTACCAAGAGCAGCTGGCCTCCTCAATGTGCAACCCACCGATCATCTCTCAGCTCAAATCTCATCTCTCACGAAGATGGTAGAGAAGCTAGCTACCGCTCAAACCGAAATTGTCAAATCTATAGCTTCTTCATCTTCCGGTCAATCCTCGGAAGGATGTGCCATATGTGCGGGTCCCCACGACACTCGACGTTGTGAAGGGGAGCTGAACACGAACCAACAAGAGGATGTGAACTTCATAGGCAACCGAGCTTACAACAACAACAATGCGCCATGGAGGAACCATCCTAATTTTTCATGGAGAAATGACCCAAACCAAGGAGAACCAAACAAAAGCTTCAACAACTCTCAAGGGTATAGACCTCAAGCCCAAAACCAACCATCAAACTTTCAATATGGGTATAGGCCACAAGGAACTCCTCCGGGCTTCCAACATCAACAACAACAACAAGGGTCCCCCTCCTCCTCTTCTAGTGGGACTTCAAGGTTGGAAAACCTCATGGCGGATTTCATTGTCACCGCAAAGACCAAGTTCTCGGAACAAGAGGCTTTCAATGCTAATCAAACGGCATTCAACAAAAACATTGAAACCCAACTTGGTCAAATATCTCAACAACTCTCCCAAAGGCCACCGGGCACCTTTCCAAGTCAAACAAAGCCCAACCCGAGGGAAGAGGCCAAAGCGGTAACATTGAGAAGTGGTCGCCCCCTTCAAACTTCATCTCCACAAGCTGATCATGAGAGACCAAGAGAATCACAATGAAGAAATTCAAGATCGCCAAGAGGAAGAACAAGAGATTGTTGAGGAAGCTCCTTCTCAACCGAAAAATACTTCCAAGGAGAAGGAGTCTCCTGAATCATCTTCCCCTTCTACTCTTGCTAAACCTTTACTACCTCTTCCATTCCCAAATAGACTCAAAAAGAAAAATCTAGATGAACAATTTGGGAAATTTTTAAGCATTTTCAACAAGCTAACAATTAATGTTCCTTTTGCAGATGCTTTGAAACAAATGCCTATCTACGCCAGTTTATGAAAGACATTCTTGCAACAAGAGAGCAACACTTGGTGCGGAGACGGTGCAACTCACCGAGGAGATCTCGGCGGTCCTACTGCGGAACCCCCCTCCAAAACTCGGAGACCCCGGTTTGCCTATAATCCCCTGCTCTATCGGTGATATAAATTGTGGTAGTGGATTATGTGATTTAGGTGCAAGTATAAATCTCATGCCGCTTTCAATTTTTAATAAACTTGGGATTGGCGAGTGTGCACCCACTGCTATGCAACTGCAACTTGCTGATAGGTCATTGGTCTTCCCGAAAGGGAAAGTTGAGGATTTAGTAGTGACTGTAGGGACTTTTGTTTCCCGGCTGATTTCATCGTTATTGATATGGAGGAGGATGCTAGAGTACCACTGATATTAGGTCGCCCCTTCTTGCGAACTGCTAGGACCTTAATAGATGTGGAAAATGGAAAAATTATCTTGAGGTTTCATGATGAAAAACTTGAGTTTGACATGTCTAAGGTAGTGAAAAAACCCGCACATGCGGAAGCTGCTTTTGCCATAGATATTGTTGACTCAATTTGCAAGATAATTACTCTTCTTGTTTTGATTATGATGCTCTCACCGTCGCTTTGACTGATACTTGTGGAGACCGGGAAGATGAACCGGAGGTAAGAGAGATGGTCGCCGCATTAGACAAGAGGTCAATGCCATACCGGACACACTACCCACCACCGGAGCCCTTGGAGCGCACTGCACAAAGGCTACCCCCCTCGGTTGAGAAGCCTCCCACCGTGGAGTTGAAACCCTTACCCTCTCATTTAAAATATGCTTATCTAACTGAACCTTGTGATCTTCCTGTTATTATTTCTTCCTCTCTTACAGGAGCACAAGAAGACAGTTTGTTGAGGGTGCTTCGAGACCACAAGAGAGCTATTGGGTGGTCCATCTCAGACATCAAGGGTATTGCTCCACATTTGTGCACTCACCGAATTTCATGGAGGACGACTACAAGCCACTTGTTCAACCTCAAAGGCGGCTCAACCCGAACATGAAGGAGGTAGTTAAGAAGGAGGTCCTAAAGCTACTCGACTCCGGGATCATCTACCCCATATCCGATAGTCAATGGGTGAGCCCGACTCAGGTGGTACCAAAGAAAGGAGGGATCACGGTGGTGTCGAATGAAAAGGGTGAGCTGGTTCCCCAAAGGACAACAACCGGTTGGAGAGTATGCATCGACTACCGGAAGTTGAACACGGCTACAAGGAAAGACCACTTCCCCCTGCCCTTCATCGACCAAATGCTAGAGAGGTTAGCCGGACAAGACTTTTATTGCTTTCTTGATGGCTACTCGGGGTACTTCCAAATCCCATAGCCCCGGAAGATCAAGAGAAGACCACATTCACATGCCCTTACGGGACATTCGCATATAGAAGAATGCCTTTCGGATTATGCAATGCTCCCGCAACATTCCAAAGGTGTATGATGGCCATCTTCTCCGACTTTATTGAAAAAAGCATGGAAGTTTTCATGGACGATTTCTCGGTCTTCGGGCTCAATTTTGACTCTTGTCTAGAGAACTTGGACGCCATTCTCTCCCGATGTGAGGAAACCAATCTAGTACTCAATTGGGAGAAATGTCACTTCATGGTGAGAGAAGGGATCGTCCTCGGGCACAAGATCTCTTCCAATGGGATTGAAGTCGACCGGGCCAAGGTCGAAGTCATAGAGAAGCTGCCACCACCTACCTCGGTTAAAGACATTAGAAGCTTTCTTGGCCATGCCGGGTTCTACAGAAGGTTCATCAAGGACTTCTCCAAAATCTCCAAACCTCTGTGTGACCTCTTAGCAAAAGATGCAAAGTTTAAATTCTCTGAAGAATGTCTAAAAGCCTTCCACACTCTCAAGGAGTGCCTCGTCTCAGCACCGATAGTGGTATCACCGGATTGGGCCTCCCTTTTGAGGTAATGTGTGATGCAAGCGACTATGCGGTGGGAGCAGCCCTATGTCAAAGAAGGAGAAAATTCTTAGAACTGTCTACTATGCAAGCAAAACACTCAATGATGCTCAGAAAAATTATGCCACGACTGAGAAGGAGCTCCTAGCGGTGGTCTTTGCACTAGATAAGTTCCGCTCATATCTCTTGGGGAGCAGGGTGATTGTTCATACCGACCACTCAGCTCTCAAGTATCTCTTCACCAAGGAAGACGCTAAACCGAGGCTCTTGAGATGGATTCTATTGCTGCAGGAATTTGAGATTGAGATTAGGGATAAACCGGGCACTCAAAACGTTGTTGCTGACCACTTGTCTCGAATGGAGACCCCGGATGATGGTACCCCTATCAATGAGCTCTTCCCGGATGAGATCGTGTTCACAATTGGAGAAACCGGTGATCCTTGGTTTGCCGACATCGCAAACTACCTGGTGAGGGGAGTAGTGCCATACGAAATGACATACCAGCAGAGGAAGAAATTCTTCGCCGACGTCAAGCATTATTTGGGATGACCCTTACCTATTCAAAGTCTGTGGCCGATGGGATGATTAGGAGGTGCATACCCATAGATGAAGTTCAGAGCATCCTCACCCATTGCCACTCTCTTGAGGCAGGAGGGCACCACGGGCCAGCCAGGACAGCAGCTAAGGTGCTACAATCCGGATTCTTTGGAAAACGCTTCACAAGGATGCCACTCCTTTGAGAGAGAAGAGCAGAGGGTACCTAAACAAGCTTGCCCACAAACAATACTAAATATTAGAGGTAGGTAAAATAAAAGGAACTAAAGAAAACTAAAATAAATAAAACCGGTATACCGAAACTGGGGAAACTGATAGAGACTATCAATTTCCCCGGCAGCGGCGCCAAAACTTGTCAGAGGAAATATATGTATATGCAGATCAATATCACAAAATATGGGCAAGTGGACCCAATCGAAGTAGTAGATAACGAGTGTCGTTCCACCAGGAAATTGATTATCTATTTCCCTAGTTTCGGTATTCGGTAACGGAATAATAAATGAGTAAAGGGGGGGGGGTTTAGCCGGCGGCAAGCTTAATGATTTTGTTCAAGAAAAACTGCAACTTAACTAAGGAAACTAAAATTGGTTGTTAAGGGTTTTGGATGGAAAGCACTCTAGGATGGTTATTCTCACCTAAATACACCCCAACTTCACTCATAAACCCAATTCACTCAAATTGTCTATTTGGACTATTGTAATGACCTTCCAAATCATGGAAGAGCCAACTCTTACCTAGATACTCTCAACTCTCAAATCAAGAGGAGTTCAAATCACTAGATAGCATTAATTACAAGTCCACATAAATAGCCCCAAATTTCACCAACTAATCAAGTTAGCACAATCTAGGGTTCCTCTCTCTTCTAGGTCACAACCCCCAACTCAAAGTCTTGTGTTGTTGGGAATCACCATAAATGCCATAATTGATCAAGTTAAAGCATTAAATGAACAAGAGAGAGAAAACAATCATAATTAATGAAGCAAGGGTTTACAAGCTAGTTGAGGGATTCAAGTTCAAATCCCCATCCCAAGTGCTAAATAGTTCTACTCAGCCATAAAGATACATAAAAGAGAGAGAGAGAGAGAAAAAGCCATTAATGAAGGTGGTTGAGCTTGGAGAAGGTGAGCTCTCTTCTTCTTCTTCCTTCTCTTCTTCTTCTTCTTCTTTTCTCCCTCAAAATCGCTCTCTCTCTCCTTGTTTAGGTCTTTTGGTGTGTAGAAGTGTAAGATAGTGAAAAGCCTCAAAATTGGCATTAGTAGAGAAATTTCCGCGTCCGACCGACCCACCGTGGGTCGGTCCCGCGGGTCGGTCGGCCTTCTGGAGACGAGGCACGTGACCATTTTTAAGTTCCGACCGACCCAGTGTGGGTCGGTCCAATGGGTCGGTCCGATGCAGAGACAAATTTCTGCTCCAGGAGCTTCCGACCGACCCAGTGTGGGTCGGTCCATGGGTCGGTCGACTGCAGAAAATAGTTTTCTCTAACTTGCGCGGGGCCTAGAATCTTCGTTACGGCTCGGAATTGCTCCCCGTTTGCGGCGTTGGAAAGCTTGAAGGATGGGGAAGCTGTTGGTGCATGCCACTAGCTCTAAAATGGGTCAAAAGTATGCTCAAGGTGAGCTTTTACCTATCAAAAGATCAAACTGTATAAGTTCACTATTAATCACAAAAACACTCTATTAAGTGGTGAAATAGGCTATACACCAAATGAAATGAAGGTGTGTATAAGGCATGAAATCAATTTCACATTTCATCAGTAAGAGGTCGATTGGAAATTCAATGGAGGGATTAGGCTTATCAAACCAAGCGAAAGATGTGAGGGAGAATTTCACGAAACCTAGAGTGTTCGGGGAAATGTGGGATAAAAGGGGGTGTATTTCCTTGAAACATCATTATTTCACCACTTATCAAGCATCTCCTAGTTCGAGGGTGCTGCTCCAACACAGAGCCGAGGACTATACCCAGCTGTAGAGACCAACCGTAGAGTAGCAGCTCCAGCTTCCTTCTTGTTAATCCAGAAGCGTAAACACCCCAGTTCCTCTTGTTGTTCCAAAACCGTGAACCTCCACTAGATCTTCCTTGGCCGCTGTTACTTGTTGTAGCAAACAGAGCGGTGTTAATGTATGAAGATGAGACGTTTTATCGGCTAAAAACAGAAGAGGAAAGCAATTGGTTTTCATAACCTGTTCAAGGTAAATATAGCAGCTTCCTTCCCTTCCTATTACCGGTGTTCCTTTCCAGTTTTTCCCAGCTTAATAAGCTTCTTCTCCTATCTGTTTTTCTTCACGAAAATACCCGTAGGAGCTACCCAACTTGTGAAAGGACAAAACACATGCGAATGTCCTTGTTTGATCACGCTTACGGTAAGGAAAAACTCCACTACCTTTCCTCCTTGAGATACCGGTAATATACCCGCTATTCACCGCTTCCTTTATGTGGGAAAAACCAGAGGGAAGAAACCCAGCACTTAGTGAAGGAGGATCCAAGCTAGAGTTCCACCTCCATCCATTTCGGTAAGAAAAATCTTGTGTATCTCTTCTCCATTACCGGTAATGTATTTCCGATCTTCCCAGCTCTATATGAGCTTCTTCTGCTGGTTTCTTCACGAACAAACAGAGAAGAGCACCTAGTTGATTTTTGAACTCTTTCTCTTGTTTTTCTTCACATGCAAAACAGAGGGGAAGCGCTTTGATTCAAGCCGTGGCAAAGCCCAGTAGAACACTCTTGATTGGCCATGTCTTGGTGAGCCTTATCCACTCCCTTCTTCCTTGCCTTACCGGTAGTATTCATGGCTTGTTTTGAGGTCTTTTCTTGTTTTTCCTTACGTCCAAAACCAGAGGAATACCCAGCTTGTTATGAGCTCCTCCTCTTGCTTTCTTCACGTCCCAACAGAGGAGAACCACCTTGGTTCATGCAGTGAAGAAGTCCAAACAACATCCCTGCTATACCAAGCATCGGTAAGGAAAAAACTGGTCTTCTTCTTCTCCCTTCTACCGGTAGCATACTTAGTTTATGCTGAGTTTTACCACTTGTTTCTTCACGTAAAAAAAACAGTGAGGAAATGCCATGAAACATACAGTAGTAGAACCCCTGCAAACACCCTTGCCTGGCCATGTTACGGTAAGTTTTTTTTCACACCTCTTATACCCTTATTCTACTGATAATATAACCTGGTATTAGTAGTGGCTAATACGTTGGATTTTGCCACTGAAAAACAGGCGTGAATGACCCCATAAACCTGCTCCATAGTAAGGTAAATAACTTGTGTTTTCTAGCTTAAAACCATGCCTTATTCCCCATGTATTACCGAGAGTGTGTGCTAGTTTTAAGCGTTAGTTTTAACACCTCTGTTGCTCACTAAAACCAGGCGCAAGTGGCCTTTGTAACCAGCCTTAAACCAAGGTAAATACCATACTCTTCCCTGCTTAAATCAACCATTAATAACCTTGTAGTGCATGGCTAATGTATGTTCTTTCTTGCGTGAAATGCTGCTAGAAATCTCTTGGAAACCCCATGCTCAAACCGTGGAGAAAACCAGTCCAAAAAAAATACACAAGTGAGTGTTAATACCTCCTAAGATGTATATGTTAAGGTTGTGTTATTAACACTTCAAAAAAAAACTAAATGAATCCTATGTTGAAAAACAGGCCGAGAGCCTAAGGAAGAGTTTGGTGTGCTTGGAGGCTTTGGAAATCAAAGATAGGTGAGAAATACTCACCTTATATTGTAATATGGTTTTTACGAAATTTTGTTACATGTTTGTAACAGCCGTGGGTTTACAAGAAGTGAAATGATTAAATTATGTATTAAAATGTTTAATAACATTTTTAGTTGGTTAGTTAGAGTATTAATGACCTATAAGGTCAAGTAAATTGATTGTGGGTCAAAAATATAATTTATAAAATATATGGTGACATGGGAAGGAAAACCGAGACCAAACATGGTCTTAAATGACTTAACTATATACTATAATGTTTCATAACATTTTTAGTTGATAACATAAGGTTTAGATGACATATAATGTCATAGGAATTAATTAAATGATTTTGGGAGACATAAAAGAAAAATTATATATTAAACCGTAAACAATGTAGTTTCTTATAACATTTATGTGTAATTTTATCCCATGTGAATTAATGTAACAAGGCCAAGCATTTTAGGTCATTTAATTTAATTGCTATATTAAGTTAAAAATGGATTGAAATGAATTTAGAACAAAAATAAATACTATCGTAATAGTTGGGGTTTAACTGTGATTTAAATAAATTTTGGGGTTAACTATAAATAATAGCCAAAGACTATGCATTAAAGCCTTATTTCATGAATTATATAAAATTTAATAAGGTTTTGAGACAAAAATATAATTTATGAAATTTATAGGGGTCAAACTGTAATTATACGAACTCCTGGTCAAACTGAAATTTATTGGGTCAACATAGACCTTATTAGGAGGTTTGACCAAATTTAATGTCATAAATAATTAATTTATGAACTTATGTTAACATTACAAGTGGAATGTTGGATTTAAAAAACTTATGGGTTATAAAATGTAAATACCGAAAAGTAGAGGTGTAGTTTGGTTAATATGATGGTTTATATCTTGAGTATTAAATTTGGAAATTTTTTTTGAGTTATATAAGTGGGTATAATAGTAAAAGTGTATAATATATGGTTTTGTGACAAATAGAAAGTATATTATATAAGAAGGGGTCAAATGAAAATAAGGAAAAAGATTTGTGGGCGGAAATAAGATTTTTTAAAAGTTCATGGAGCTGTGCGCAAATAATGGTAAGAAACTATAGGTTATATTCAGTAATGAATATTAAAAACATATAGTATAACACATGTATAAACATTATGATGATGTATGTGGTTATTTTGTAAATAAGGAAAAGATAGTGGCTAGGTGCAAATACAGAAAATATATGGTGTTGGAAAGAAATAAACCAAAACAGCATGAGGGCTGTACAGTAAATATATATATATGTAAACCATATGTTGTAATGAATTAATAGGATAAAATGATATAATGTATAGTGTGTGTAACATTATATAATATATGTGTTATGATTGTAATTATAAGGACAATAGAGGGTTAGAAATGAGAGTTCAAAACAGACCTAGGGTCTGAGTGCAATTACCGAAAATAATGAAACTATATGATATAATTATCATAATGTTCAAATGGTATAATGTAAGGTTAAAATGGCATGTTATGAAATATGTGGTGGAATTGTAATAAATAGAAAGTGTGGGAATTGAAAAGTGAATGAAATATAAATTATATGCCTTCTCGGCAATTATAAAGAATTTTATAAAACTATAAGTTATGTTTTGTTATAAGGTTTTAATGTTATAAGATATGATGCTTATAACATGGTATAATAATGTATGGTTAAGTTGTAATTAATGAAAACTATGGGGAATGAAGAATTAATAACTGTATAACATGTACGCCTTGCGGCAAATATATATATATATATATGGTTTAAAAACTATACATTGTAATGTTGAATGAAATATAAAGTATCATATTATATAATATAAGATGTGAGTGTAACATCGTATCAATGTATGTGGTTAAAACATAGTTTATAAAACTATATGCTATTACCGCATGAATATCATGCAAGAAATGAAATTGTAAACTATAGTATACAATGACATAAATACTATGGTTAGTATATGATGTTATAATGGTTAAACAAACCTTGCATAAGGAATGACATGTACGTAATATAAGTTTCATATTTCACTAAGAATCAATGTACATATATACATATATGCAAACCGGCACAAATAACATGCATATATATTATGGTTTACAAACCATATAATAATAATAATGAATATTGACTGTTAGTGTAATTATATACTACGAAGTCATAAGGTTTTAAATAAATACAATTTGTTACATAATTGGGAAGTTGTATAATATAAGGTATATTAAAGAATGGTAACATACTATGTCATCTAAATTAACGTTGCATGGAACGCATACAACTATAGGTTATAAAATATAATCGTGCATGCAACTATAGGTTATAACATATACCTATGCATGCGTTATGACGGTTGAATTAATTATACGAGAACGAACGAATTCGTATTAAGTGTAACGCTTATAAATACGGGATGGGAAAGTACAATTCTTACGTTTGAAACAGTTAACCACGACGTTCGAATAAAAACCGACATCTATGTTAAACCGAATATTAATACTTGCTGCAAGTAAGGAATTTTTAAGATAACTATACGTTAATTAGTAACAGTTAAAAATCCGGGGGCGTAGTACCGGGATTACAGATATTATTCAGAAATACCAAATCATACTGTCATGTGGATTGACATATAGCGTTCTTCGTATTGTTAGATCGCTTGTCAGACGTGCGCGCTCGAGAAAGCTTAGTGGTCTACACTGCGCGACCTTGACACGGTGTACGGTATGTAAAGGGGTTTGATCCGGGTTGTCCTGAGGAATTCCTCGGGCTCGGATTTGTTTGATAAATAACTTGTGTGAATGAATGTATGTGATTTATGTGTGTGATGGGTGGCTATGTTTACTGCATTATTTATTTATGCACGAACATCCTACGGGACTAATACTACGTCGACTATAGATCGACTTATACAAAACTACATATGTGAAATGTGTGATTGTGACCACCGTTGTCTGACCTAATATGCTAAGTATTACAAGTATGTAGTTAAATCCTAAGTAAAACACTTAGGAACGGGACACGACATTGTCGGTCTCTAGAGCTTTGACTCGAACGTGAATACTACCTAGAATAATTCTAGGCATGCGTAAGACCCATAGGGCAGCCAACAAATTAAGTGATGTTCTCCATAACTAAAACTGTAACTGACTATCTAACCAACGAAGTTAACAGTGGAGTGTGAATGAATGTGATGATGAACCTTAATCCAGACAGTCACTGGCTGCTGGTCGCACGTAGAGATCTCTTGGGTTATCCCGTATCGGGTTTACCCTAGTTAATCCTGAACGAACCTAGATAGATCGTTAGGCGGAGTGTGCTACCGTTGGCACCAGGCCCTTGGCTACCTAAATGGACGCCTTTACAAAGACAAAGTGAAATAGTCCCAGAGTCTTCGGATGATCAGGGCAGTGAGCACCTTGGGTGTACGTGGGACTACCGTCCAAGTGAGTATATTTCGGGTTGTCCTAATTGACGCCCGACAGTGCTAACCAAAACAAATGATATGTGAGGGCCCGGGGGCCGAATGTTGTAATACATGATGATGATAACATACGACGTCTGATTTACTAATGTTGTCGTATTATATGATGTGTGACTGTGCTGTGTATATTTATAAATGACTGTTTGGATTGGATGAATGGTTACATAATCATACATGTTTTTACAGTATTTATTATATCTGTAAAATGATAAAGCATGAAATCAATCTAATATCAAGACGGTTAAAAATGACAAGTGACCAATAGGGTCCAGGCCCGGCATACTCAGCGTCTATCGCTGAGACTACACTTATTGTGCAGGTTGTTGACCTCCGTTGAAGCCGAAGTGCGGGAACAAGGTAGCTAGGCTTACTTTAATTATTGCACAAGGAATTGTTGTATAATGATATCAGTCTATAGATGTATAACAATACAGTTGTATTCATGTGGGATTTGGGTAGATGCTCACTTGTCGACTGTTATGGATGTGGACTTAGTATGATGTATAGGGATATCTCGTTGTCACAGCGGTTTAGTAGTGATGTGTATATTGATTGTTGGAATTAGTTCTGCTTCGTTACTCGCATGGGCGAGTAATGGCAGGTGACACCCGAGTAAGTTTTAATGTCGTTGTTTATTCTTCCGCTGTAAGACGTTTTATCTTTCTGTTAACGTGAGTGACTATTACGTGTTTATTTGGAGAGGGGTGTTACAAAAGTGGTATCAGAGCGGAGTACCGCTCTGATGACGAGATACTAGGTTAAGACAGTGAGCTTAGGACTTGGGAAACGTTTGTGAGGTACGAAACGTCTTTGTCTTGATGGAATTATGTGTTAGCAGAGCCTTTGGCTTGCAAGTGGTAGCCTTGAGGCACACAAATGAGTTGATTGTTATATGATGCGTTATTGAAAAGACGAGCGGAAATACTGAAGTCTAGTGGTGGTGTGAGCCAGGAAGCTAGCCAAGGGCATAAAAGCCCGGGAATATTATCCCCGTTAAGGACCAGCTAAGAGCTCAGCCAGGAGGAGACACAAACGTCATGAGTACATTGGCGACGGTCCATTTTAACGTGGAAGTCCAGTACGGACCACCGCCGACAGTACCCCTCCCGCCACAACCCAATGAGTAGGATACAACTGAGAAAGATAACCCCGAATATAGGGAAGAGGACTAGCAAGCCTAACAGACCGTCTGAACGCTCTCACGCTGAGTGAATAATTCATACTCCTGTAACATGAATAAGAACTCAATACCATACCACCCTTAACGACCAAGCGTTATAGCAGTGGACACCACCAGAGGCGAGTACGACCACTACCGTAACGTCGTGGAAAGGATCACCCAAGACACCAGGGCAAGTGGACCGGGAGCGCCACGAGCTCCGCGAGACCGTCGCTCGTAATAGGAACCTTTAACCACCATACCATTGTATCGTAATACCAAACTGTAAAAAGAGATTATATTGAAGACGTGGAAAATTTTGTAAGTATACCGTCTGTTATGTTCAAACTCCAATCCTAATCTTGTGTACACACGACACTGTGGCGCTAGAAGCTTGTCATGACGACACTTGTGGAGAAACAAATTCCGAGTGTTTATGCTCTTGGGAATTTAATGCGGGGGAGGACTTGGATATTTGGGTGACATTGTGGTTAGGAAAACTTTCCAATTCAAATACCGTCTTTTTCATGAACAATCATTCTAACGGTACTTAAGCAACCAACACAACAGTAAGACAAACAAGTCGGGAACCGACAACTCTACTTGCATGGCGTGCTTGCCACTGCAAGCGCTGATTTAAACAATGTACCAGTAATTTCGTCTACCCCGCGCACTTACTACTGCAAGTGCTGCAAACAACTACAACTGCAGTTACCACTGCTATTATCGTTACAACGAATTCTGTAAACTGTGTAGACCAATGGTGCCACGCCATGGCTACCAATAATCACCAAACAATTGTACAACTCTAACATAAACTACAAAACTACAATTGTTGCAAGAAACCACTAAGATACGAGGCCACAACCTCTGAAGGACCCGACGAGTCCGACTAACGCAATAAAAAG
Source organism: Limonium bicolor (assembly GCA_023374045.1). NCBI lineage: Eukaryota > Viridiplantae > Streptophyta > Magnoliopsida > Caryophyllales > Plumbaginaceae > Limonium > Limonium bicolor. The sequence continues at coordinate 131,095,615 of CM041779.1, forward strand.
GAGCATACCAGCCCATAACAAATTATAACTACTAAGCAAGATTGAATCAAATGGCACCGGCTTAAGAGCCAAGACAACATAACTTAATTATCAAACAATTTAATGGCTGAATTGGAAGTGGAAGGTGGAACTTGATTCCCGGGGATCAAGGGGAAACCAACCACAAATTGGGGTGGAAGGATAGTTCAACACTGGTGCTGATCACACCAGAGTCGTATGACTCCTGAGACTCTTCACAAGTTGCCAAAATTAAGTATAGTAAGGATAAACAAAACTGCAGTATACTAGTTACAAACAACTAGCAACAACTTAGCAATAAGATATTAAATAAAGAAACTTGTGACTAACAGTTTACGTTGCATATGTTAAATCATACAAAATAAAATTATGAAGAGAATACGATCGTATAACGATCACTACCTGTATATGCAAACCTGTGATGAACACAAGAGAATTAGAAAAAAAACGTATCAGTCCACAGATGGACCAAGAGTGAAAAGAACAATTCTACCGTAATACGGCCATTACCAATATCTTTCGCAACGATGAACGCGAATCAACACTGAACGCATGAATAATTACCACCTCTGGGCACTACCTTTACCAAGGAGTGCCACGTACGGTAGGGGTGAGCATTCAGTTTGGATATTTTGGATTTATCCAAAAACTGAATTAACCGATTTAATTTTTGGATTTTAACCGAATTTTCTAACCGAATTAAAAATTTCGGTTAACCGAATTATCCTAATTATAATTTGGTTTGGATTGGTTTACTTTATCTAATTCGGTTAACCGAATATATCCAAATTTTCTTTTTAAGAATCTCATATTTTCTAATTCAGTCTTTAGTGACAAAGTCAAACATAAACCCCAAAATTTGGTAGTTGAAATCCAAACTAGCTAAACTTGGATTTCAGTTTGGATTTCGGATCACTTTTAAAAAAATTTGGATTTCGGATAATTTGGATATGGTTAATTCAGTTTTTGGTCTTAATTTGGATAATTCCGGTTTTTAACCGAAATAACCGAAATCCAATTTATTTTTACAATTGGATTTCGGTTAACCGAATTATCCAAATGATCACCCCTACGGATATGTACAATTAAAGGTGATCAACGTCAAATTAAGAATTATCAAGATCATACTGATTATCAGACAAGTTCTAAATAAAAGAAGGGCTACCGCCATAGGCGTTCCGCCATGTAAAAATGATAAATATCAATATATGTTAAAGACATGTCGTTTACTACTGTAACGAATGTCAATCATGAATGAATGTGTAAATTAAAATAATGGCAGACGACTAAATCAATATTATAAAACACTCAAACCGAACGCTAAATAGCGCAAGTAAACAAGTACCTAATGTACAAATAAGGGGCATGAGCCTAGGAGACCGGGAACACCGACTCCAATTACCTTTCGAGGTATATTACTAACATAACCATGTCTAAATTAATATAATGAAATAAGAGAGATACGGTACACGCCGTAAGCAATGTGAATAACAATGATGATTAACTTGCAGGCGCCAAACCGCGCACTTGAAATATAAATAACTGCAATTGCAAGTAACTAGCACTAAACAATAAGTAAACAACACCATTGCTTATAGCTCAGTACCAGAAGTATATACCAGCGTAGTGCTAATCACTAATAGTGATAAATGTTTAGTCCTAATGACAAGCATAATCTTGTGATAATGGCATAACCCTTTGTGGATGCAGTACCATTAAGGAGAATGTTGGAAAGAAAGATCAAATTGTTCAAGCTATTAGCAATCTACAATCACCCAATAAAAGGAACAGGGAACAAATGTGAATACCCCAAGTATGAAACTTACCCTACACCGTATCAGAAGTATAGCTACGATGTGATAATGATAAAATTGGAGGAAAGGATTATGTATAGGACCCATGGAAACTAAGATAGGAGAACTGACCTTGCTAAGAACAGCACCAATAATACATAAACCGATTGCAGCCATACAGACGAACCAACATTAAAGTTTAACTGGTTAACAACCAGTGCTACCTCTAGTGTAATTACTAAGGACATGAGTCCAGGGAACAAAAATGTAATTTCCAACCACCTTACCACCATACTACTAGAACATTAGCACCTACGACAAGATAACCGACATTGCGGACCAATCACATTGACTACAACAAGGACATCCATCAAAAGGGAGATTGACAATAATACTTCACAATAGTCGTGTGATGGACGCTACCAGTTTACTAAAGCGACATGGGACGACCGCACTCCGATAGGAGCATGTGGGCCTACGGACTTATTATAAGTTAGTCAGGTAAGTAGTGTATCAGTATGGCACCCCCCATGCATGTAGACAAGTATGTTAGAACACGAGAAGTAGTCAACTCCGTGCTACGACAGTGATTCAGATTACCAGAAGATGGACAAGAAGAGCCGCAGTTACCAACGGGCTAGAGAACCAAGAACCTTCAACACAGAGTAGCAGACGATACACAGTGAAGACAAAGAGCCCTTCGAAGATGACGACGCTGATAACAGGAACAGGAAACCCACTGTATGGACGAATAATACGTAGAACCCATCAAAAATATGCAAGTTCGTGCAATCCAGAAGATCTACCAAATGATGTGAACTTAAACGGTAGTAACTACGCAATAATTGGAAAAAACAAAGCTAGTATACTAGCAGATGTTTTAACAAGAACATACACTTATAATACTACAAACCGTCGAATCGACTGAAATGTGATGTGCGCGGAGGCGACAAATACGAACAGTTATCAATAATAAATACGTGGACGAACTTAGACGAGTAAAACGCGCAAAGAATAATGTGAAATGGAAGATGAAGTTGCAGAACTCTAATACGAGCACAACATATGAATTTCCCTGGCAGGAAGCAGGAAGAACCATACCAACGTTGTTGCTAACCCGACACACGGGAATAAAATATAATATATATCAACACGAACAATGTGTTACTCTGGAACAAAACCACCAGGAGACATGGATGACAACCTTCATCTAAGTAGACATCAAGACTAGTACGTCTCGGTATTACCAAAAAAAAGGTGCAAAGAGCACTAAATACTAAAAATAGCCAATGTCTTATGACAACTCAAGCTAGAAGTCAATGAGAGAAGATACGCGAAGATGCTAGTAATCCTAACGATGGGATATACGACAATACAAGGAATCAACTAAACCTATGTTCATGGATCTACACCTCTGTACAGCGAGTGGGCCCATTAGAACGAATTCGGGAGAGAGCACAAACACGTGCCTCACCCTTTACATGTTTTAGAGCCGGAGGGGCTAGAGTCATACCCGTCTCTCTAATATGAGAATAATCTACTCCAAAGGTGGGAGATACCACATGAGAGTTAGAGAACTCCATGAGAGCCAAGTATCCAGCGCTCCTTGTGGAGCGGCTGTTGAATACTTGTGGGGTACGGGGGCATAACCCTTTTTAAGGGGGATAGAGCCTCTTGGCTGCGCACATGTTTGCACTGAATTTTGTTGTTTTGTATGCGGGGCATACAGTGGTTTGTTGGTATGCGGGGCATACGATGTTTGTTGCTTGTTGTTTCGAATGTGAGGCATACAATGAACTGGTAGTATGCGGGGCATACGTGTTTGTTGCTATTGTTTGCTCATTTTGTTGGTGTTGTTAGGTACGCGGGGCGTACGTTGTTGATTGTTTGCGTGTGTTGTGCACTTGTATGTATGTGTCTTATGAAGTACTTATTTGGAATGATGTGTTTACATCCATGTGTGTAGTACTTTTTTTATGATAATTGTGATATGTATATTCATATTATCTTATAGATTGATTACATATGGTATCACCTAGATACAAAGTGAATCATTAAGTACTGAATGTGGAATGATGATATAGTATGGACACCTCGGGGAGGTTGTTAGGGTTGGTAGAACTGATAGGAAATGATGGTGCTGATGGATCTCCTATATCCATATATGTTTGAATTAACGCCACAATTGAGGGCTATGTGCGGTATTAGCACAACACGATATGTGTAAACGATATATCACATAGATATACATTATGGGGATATATGGGTAGTTATTAATACACCTGTTTAAGTAAAGCGACTTCGGGACGAAGTCTTTTTAAGGGGGGTAGACTGAAATACCCCTACTTAATTAAACATGATTTAAACATATAATTAATTACATTAAGGCCTAAACAACTAAGCATATAAAACCTTATGGCGTAAGGTTTAAATTAAGGGGAATGTGTACATTATTATGAGCATGTAACAACTTGTGAACGAACGAACAATTAAATTTTGTACGAGCATATACATGTCCGAAAATAGGACGACGTTACATATTAATACGGTCACGTACATACATATGTACATATACACAACGTTACAATATTATAACGTTGTACATAAAACTAGTAACGCGACATGATGATATAGTCGCATTGGTACATATGACCGAAAACATATAGCTAAAACACGACAAATAAAATAGTCGTATCCGTATATAAGTATAATCAATAACGTGACATAACAAAATAACCGCTATATATATATATACATAACTAGTAACGACATTTTAATACCGTCGCATATATACAAGAAATAGGCAGAAACATGCTGATACAAAAGAAAAAGAAAAAGAGCAAACATGCTCTAGCCGGGATTCGAACCCGAGACCTTTTGTACCCTTCCCGAAGCCTTAACCGGTTGAGCTGTGCTCAAATTCAGTAAGGTATACTAACGAATTAAAACTAGTAGCAGGCTAGTAAGGTAATTACAAAAATAAAAAGAGGAACCAAACATACCTCTGTAGAAGTATCGACTCCTTCCTCTTCCTTAGTACAGTAATTACTCGAACAGAACAAAAAAAAAAGAAGAACAACACGTACCTTGAGTGTAGTATACCGATATGCCCCATCCCTGTTGGTCCCATCCGACAACCCTTACCTGCTTCGATTAGAAGAAATTCTCACTCGACACTCTAGCCATACTAACACCCACTACTACTACCTACCTTACCGACAACACCTGTAGCCGGTTCTCTCTTTTTCCAATTCAGTGCCTCCTTCATTTCCCTCTACGTAAGTCCCCAGTTTCCTTTCTTCCATGCTGCTCCATAACCGAGAGCATCTCCTAGTTCGAGGGTTGCTGCTCCAACACAGAGCCGAGGACTATACCCAGCTGTAGAGACCAACCGTAGAGTAGCAGCTCCAGCTTCCTTCTTGTTAATCCAGAAGCGTAAACACCCCAGTTCCTCTTGTTGTTCCAAAACCGTGAACCTCCACTAGATCTTCCTTGGCCGCTGTTACTTGTTGTAGCAAACAGAGCGGTGTTAATGTATGAAGATGAGACGTTTATCGGCTAAAAACAGAAGAGGAAAGCAATTGGTTTTCATAACCTGTTCAAGGTAAATATAGCAGCTTCCTTCCCTTCCTATTACCGGTGTTCCTTTCCAGTTTTTCCCAGCTTAATAAGCTTCTTCTCCTATCTGTTTTTCTTCACGAAAATACCCGTAGGAGCTACCCAACTTGTGAAAGGACAAAACACATGCGAATGTCCTTGTTTGATCACGCTTACGGTAAGGAAAAACTCCACTACCTTTCCTCCTTGAGATACCGGTAATATACCCAGCTATTCACAGCTTCCTTTACGTGGGAAAAACCAGAGGGAAGAAATACCCAGCACTTAGTGAAGGAGGAGATCCAAGCTAGAGTTCCACCTCCATCCATTTCGGTAAGAAAAATCTTGTGTATATCTTCTCCATTACCGGTAATGTATTTCCGATCTTCCCAGCTCTACATGAGCTTCTTCTGCTGGTTTCTTCACGAACAAACAGAGAAGAGCACCTAGTTGATTTTTGAACTCTTTCTCTTGTTTTCTTCACATGCAAAACAGAGGGGAAGCGCTTTGATTCAAGCCGTGGCAAAGCCCAGTAGAACACTCTTGGTTGGCCATGTCTTGGTGAGCCTTATCCACTCCCTTCTTCCTTGCCTTACCGGTAGTATTCATGGCTTGTTTTGAGGTCTTTTCTTGTTTTTCCTTACGTCCAAAACCAGAGGAATACCCAGCTTGTTATGAGCTCCTCCTCTTGCTTTCTTCACGTCCCAACAGAGGAGAACCACCTTGGTTCATGCAGTGAAGAAGTCCAAACAACATCCCTGCTATACCAAGCATCGGTAAGGAAAAAACTGGTCTTCTTCTTCTCCCTTCTACCGGTAGCATACTTAGCTTATGCTGAGTTTTCCCACTTGTTTCTTCACGTAAAAAAAACAGTGAGGAAATGCCATGAAACATGCAGTAGTAGAACCCCTGCAAACACCCTTGCCTGGCCATGTTACGGTAAGTTTTTTTTCACACCTCTTATACCCTTGTTCTACTGATAATATAACCTGGTATTAGTAGTGGCTAATATGTTGGATTTTGCCACTGAAAAACAGGCGTGAATGACCCCATAAACCTGCTCCATAGTAAAGTAAATAACTTGTGTTTTCTAGCTTAAAACCATGCCTTATTCCCCATGTATTACCGAGAGTGTGTGCTAGTTTTAAGCGTTAGTTTTAACACCTCTGTTGCTCACTAAAACCAGGCGCAAGTGGCCTTTGTAACCAGCCTTAAACCAAGGTAAATACCATACTCTTCCCTAGCTTAAATCAACCATTAATAACCTTGTAGTGCATGGCTAATGTATGTTCTTTCTTGCGTGAAATGCTGCTGGAAATCTCTTGGAAACCCCATGCTCAAACCGTGGAGAAAACCAGTCCAAAAAAAAAATACACAAGTGAGCGTTAATACCTCCTAAGATGTATATGTTAAGGTTGTGTTATTAACACTTCAAAAAAAAAACTAAATGAATCCTATGTTGAAAAACAGGCCGAGAGCCTAAGGAAGAGTTTGGTGTGCTTGGAGGCTTTGGAAATCAAAGATAGGTGAGAAATACTGTCTGGGTATATTAAGCCGGACGTGGCTAATTGTGTCCGCACAAACTATGGACGGACAGGGCACAGGAAGGGAAGATGGGCTTGAGTCACGTCCGGGGAAAGAAATCCGGACAGAGACCCGGACGCACCGTGTCCGTGGAAAGAAAGGCGGACAGAGGGCAGACGTGAGTAACAACCGTGGCACGCCCGCAGAAATAAATCCGGACAAGAGACGTGTGAGACGTCCGGCCCTAAAAGGGCGGACATAAACCCGGACGCGGCAAAACTGAAGCCCAGCCCGTGGAATTAAGCCAGGACAAAAGCACGGGCAGGAAATAATTAACGCGACAGAGCTGTTTATCTTCTTCGTTGCGGCGCCTACAGACAACAAGATCAGGCGCCGCCGACAGTCCTGAAAATCCTCACGCGTTCTGCAGCCCCAATCCATCTACCTCCCTTATCTTGTTCATCCACTAGCACTCATGCTCCAGCTCTTCATCTTCAACCTTCCTCTGCCTCTATATAAACCCAAACCTTCTACCATAAATAAACTGCACCACGACGGAAGACTGAAGAAATCATTCACCACACTCATCCATTCTCTTCCACTCATTTTCTCCCGTAACACCACAACATTCCATACTCACGCAGAAACAAAAGAAATAGAAGAGCAGCAGTGAGAGCGAGAGCAGACCAGTTCTTTCTCTGAAATAATGGCTAATTCTATCTGTGCTATCTTCTTATTCCCGTTAATGTCTGAGTAATTTTCTTTTGTATCCTAGGATGGGGGTTTGATTCTAATATTACGTAAAACAGTATTTATCACCTGTCTCTCTTATTAAACCTGTTTTAATTCCTTTCAGCAAATATTGTTAAATGCTTAGCGTGACAAACTACTGCATTTATTTGGTAACTATCAACATATGATTTTGAGATAGTCAAAGTACCACAAAGGAATTAATCTTGGTATTTACACTCCGGATTGAGCAGGAAATACTAAGGCTATTAATAAGAGTTCGTAACTGACAATTATTAACTCTAATAGACAATAAATAATTGAGACAAGGTTATAAATCTGTTTAAGTAATTTAGGCAATTCCCCCGCTATACTAGGATACCTTTTTCCATCCACATCACTTAATTCACCTGTTTTTACTGTTTTATTATTTTGTACTAATCCAACAACAAATCAAGCTTGCCTCCGGCTAAACCCCTTTTTACAGTTTTTATTAACTACCAAGACTAGAATAATTGAACAATTTCCCTGTGGATACGACACTTGTTATACTACTCCGAATAGGTGCACTTGCCTATTAGTTTGCTATAAATATATATATTAACGTGTAGTTTTATCCCAACAAGTTTTTGACACAGGCACGGACACAAGTCTTTTGACTTGTTTTCTTTTGCGAACTTTGACCGGCTCTAGCTTCTTCGTTTGGACTCCGTTTTCCGAGCCGTCTGCGCCTATGCGTTCGTCTCTTTGTCTACTTTGTTCCTATCTTGGTTTTTCTCATGTTTAACCAATAAATTTGTGAGATAAACAATAAAACATAAACTAGAGGAAAAACATACGATAAGTGAGAAATGAGCAAGAAAAGTGCTGATATAATATATGAAATACACCTATAAAACATGCTCATTTAGACACTTATCACACCCCCACACTTACCTTTTGCTTGTCCTCAAGCAAAACCATGTACCCAAGCAAGTAAGAAATGCTCAATATTAACAAATATTATTATGAAGGGTAGGATAAAGAAGTCAATAGTACATGATCTTAAACTTTTTAGAGGAGTGTGATCCATCAACTGCTGGTGGCATAGGTGTACTCAGGGTAAAAATAAAATATAGAGTTTTGGGGTATGATCCGGAGTACTTCAATGCTTCTTAACTAAGGTGAATTTGAGAACTTTTACCATGGCCAACTTCTCTCAAGAATGGGCATTGAGGAGAAAACAAAAGGAAAAATAGATTTATGCATTTGTTTCACTTTTGCATAAGAGATGAGAAGATAATATGTAGGCATCAAGCCTTTGTATTTAAAGAACACTCAACTCTCTTTGTTGGTTACCAATGGTGTCTCGCAAGTCCCTTATATTTGTTTCATTTTTTGACAGAGAAGCACCCCTTAGCAATCCCTAAGAAAGAAGACAGAAAGAATCCCTGAGCAATAAAATCCAACCATTTCAGATCATTTGGTCACACCGCATAAAAATGCTCCTCGAAAGTAATCAAAATTTTAAAATTTTGTACCATTTATACCATTTATCCCACAATTCATAACAATATTTATTCTTAAAGAGAACAACCCACATATAAAGGGTCCACAATATTGAATTTGGACAAACGCAAGATTAGTAGAGAGATTAAGCATTTAAGCATAAAATGTCACCGAAAAGGGCACACTCACCCCCACACTTACCTTTTGCTTGTCCTCAAGCAAAACCATGTACCCAAGCAAGTAGGAAATGCTCAATATTAACAAATATTATTATGAAGGGTAGGATAAAGAAGTCAATAGTACATGATCTTAAACTTTTTAGAGGAGTGTGATCCATCAACTGCTGGTGGCATAGGTATACTCAGGGTAAAAATAAAATATAGAGTTTCGGGGTATGATCCGGAGTACTTCAATGCTTCTTAACTAAGGTGACTTTGAGAACTTTTACCATGGCCAACTTCTCTCAAGAATGGGCATTGAGGAGAAAACAAAAGGAAAAATAGATTTATGCATTTGTTTCACTTTTGCATAAGAGATGAGAAGATAAAATGTAGGCATCAAGCCTTTGTATTTAAAGAACACTCAACTCTCTTTGTTGGTTACCAATGGTGTCTCGCAAGTCCCTTATATTTGTTTCATTTTTTGACAGAGAAGCACCCCTTAGCAATCCCTAAGAAAGAAGACAAAAAGAATCCCTGAGCAATAAAATCCAACCATTTCAGATCATTTGGTCACACCGCATAAAAATGCTCCTCAAAAGTAATCAAAATTTTAAAATTTTGTACCATTTATCCCACAATTCATAACAGTATTTATTCTTAAAGAGAACAACCCACATATAAAGGGTCCACGATATTGAATTTGGACAAACGCAAGATTAGTAGAGAGATTAAGCATTTAAGCATAAAATGTCACCGAAAAGGGCACACTCCCCCACACTTAAATTGAACAATGTCCTCATTGTTCATCAGAAAAACAAGGGAAGGTTTCAGAAGACCTTTTCGGTAAGTAGATAAAATAGAGAACACAAAGGTCACAAATAAACATTTAAGCACACAAACGCTCCTCTACAGATTTTATTTAAATAAAAGCATAATTAAAGAAACTGGTACTCCCCTGATATTATTTTTGCTTGTTGTTAAAGGAGTTCCCCCACACTTGAGCTTCAGCCTCAAGTAGCGTAGCTTGGTTGCGGTGTAGACATGAAGTTGCACCTGCATAAGACACTAGAAGCAACCATACTACAAACGGGGTTAAGAGTTAGCAAAAACAAAATTTAAAGAGAACATGAAAATTAAAAGAACATAAAAGCATATAAAAGATAAGTTCCTCCGGGTTGCCTCCCGGAAAGCTGCCCTTCTTTAACGTCTTTGGCTAGACGCTTTGTTGTTAGATCGAACCTGGGTGGTGGTTATGAGGAGTAGATCCAAAGCATGACTCGATGGTATTTTTGAGTGTCCACCTGGATGCATGTTTTCTTTTCTTATCCCGCTCTTCATCCGGGATTGGTGGTGGTATCTCTGTAATAGACATGCCGTCTGTAAGGGTGATAAAGAGAAGTGGGGATGATGGTGATTGAGTGTCCCGCACAAACTTGAGATCCTTAGATTTGTTATCTGGAGACCGTCCTGATGCGAACTCCAGCTTTTCATTATAAGCTTCAAGGGTGATTGTCCCCTGGGCTACCCAAATGTGCACATCGGCTGTGGCAAGGAAAGGTCGTCCAAGGATGAGAGGTGTAGTGGAGTTCTCTTCGATGTCCAAAATGACAAAATCGCATGGGAAGTATAAGTGCTCCACTTTGATGATAACATCCTCCACCACTCCGCTTGGGTAAGTTACCGAACCATCCGCCAGTTGAAGGGTCATCTTAGTCTTTTTCATTTCTCCAATTCCTAGCCTTTTGAAAGTGGAGAGGGGCATCAAATTTATGGAGGCACCCAGATCGCATAGGGAGTATGGAAATGAGGTGCTACAAATTGTGACTGGAATGGTGAAACTGCCTGGATCATTGCATTTCGAAGGTAGTGGTTGTTGCAGAATAGCTGAGCAAGCTACATTGAGAGGTACCGTACCGACTTCGGCCAATTTAGTTTTGTTGGAGATAAGGTGTTTGAGGAATTTAGCGTAGTTTGGCATTTTGGCAATGAGGTCGACAAACTGTATGTTGACGTTTAGTTGTTTCAGCATTGCCAGAAACTTACCATATTCATTATCCAATTTCTGCTTTTGGAGTCGGTGGGGAAATGGTATAGGCGGTTCTTGTGGAGAAGGTTTTGAAGCTGATGGAATAGTGAGGATGGTGGGAGATGTTTTTTCTACTGGGACCTCAACTGTTCCTTCACTATCCTCTTTGGATTCTTCTGACCTTTGCGGGATGTGAATCTCGTCGGTTTTTCTACCGCTTCTCAAGGTTATCGCCTTAACCTCTTCTTCTTCTTCTTCAAAATCGAGCTTTTCATTTTCGTAGCCGGCCACCAAGTCTTTAAGGTAGGTATTCTCGGAATGAATACGATTTTTATAGACTTTGGCGGTGCTTTCCAGTTCAGCTACATTCCTTTTGGAAGTTTCGATTGCTACTACCCACTCTTGAAGGGAAGGGTGAAGTTCTGGAACCTTAGCTGTTTTGGCCACCTCTATCTTTTCTTCACTATGTTCCTTCACATAGATGCATTGCTGGCTCTCTTGGATTTGGCTCTGTTTGGCTTGGGAGAGCCCCTGGCGGTCTTCGAGCAGATGTCTGCAATTTGATTGAATTTACCTTCGATTTTCTGGTTGAAGGCTTCGGCAGAAAGCTGGTTCTGAGTCATAGACATATAACCCTTCATCATCTCTTTGAGTTCGCGTTTGGATCAACAAAGAGGAGAGGTTGTTGTGTGTTGGAAACCTGGAGGGGACCTAGTGCTCTATAACCCATATTAGAGTTTGGTTGGGGTCGGTTTCCCTGATAGGTATTGGAACTGTTCTGCCCTCCTTGGTTCTGATCATTGTTCTTCCATGAGAAATTCGGGTGATTTCTCCATGGGTAGTAGTTGTTGAAGTTATTGTGTAGGAATTACCGGGGCGGTTTCCTATGAATTGTACATCCTCGTACTGGCTTTTACCTTCGCATTGATGAGTTTCATGAGGACCTGCGCATATGACACATCCTTCTGGAGATGAACTTGTAGGTGGGGAAGCTATTGTCTTTACGATTTCGTTTTGAGATGTTGTTAGCTTTTCCACCATCTTTGCAAGGGACGAGATCTGAGCTGATAAATGATCCGTAGGCTCAACGTGGAGTAGGCCTGCTGCTCGTGGCGTTCTTCCTTTGGATCTCGTCCACTGTCTGTATTGCTCGTCATGGTTTCGAGAAGGTTCATCCCTTCTTGAGGAGATTTCATCATGAAACTTCCTCCTGCAGAGGAATTTACGAGTAGTCGGTTCCCATCATCCAGGCCATTGAAGAATGACAGGCAGAGGGATTGATCGTCGAGACCATGGTGGGAACACTTCATCAGCATATCCTTGAATCTGTCCCATGCGTCGTATAATGTTTCTCCTGGTTCCTGACAGAATGTGTTGATTTCTCCTATCAACTGCCTTGTTCTACTAGTTGGGTAGTATTTGGCAAGGAACTTCTGGGCCATTTGCAGCCATGTATGGATTGATCGGGAGGGAAGACTTCGGTACCACCTGTTTGCTGAATCCGATAACGAGTGAGGAAACAGTTGTAGACGGATTCTTTCTTTGACGTTGCCGGTTTGACCAAAGGAATTACAGAAGTCTAGGAAGAGACTTAAATGATTTGGGGCTTCATCAGGATTTGCTCCACCAAATTTGCCTAGATCCCGGACGGCGGTGATGTAGTGGGTTTTGAAAGCCTATCGTCCGGTTTCTAGCGGTGTTAGTTCGGGGAGAACTATGGCTGATGCCCTTCCTTCGGTATCCGGTTGGTGGTAATCAGAGAGGGCACGGTGTTCTGGTTGATTTGGTTGGTTTTCATAGTCCATTTCTTCTATAACTTCGTTATTAGCCATGTCTTGATTTCTCAGGTTTCTTCTGTGTTAAATAAAGTGCGCTCGGGTTCGGGGCTCGGACTGATTGGTGGAGAACCTCGGGTTCGAGTGTTTGGCATGCACAGAAGATACTTTGTGGTTCGTCAGAAACTGCGAAATTAATTTGTAAATAGATAAAGAAAGGCAGAGATATTGGTTAGGCTGATAAACGTTAATTAAACAACACTGATATATTTTTTTCTATATTTTTTTTATTTTTTTAACAAGAGTAAAATGACAGAAAATAAGTGACAAGGGAATTTAAAGAACTGAATTTAAATGTTAGTAGTTAGAGTACTGGAATTTAAATGACAGAAAATTAAATACAGAAATTATAAGTTAGTAGTTAGATGACAGAAATTAAAGTTAGTAGTTAGTATACTGAAATTTGAAATGTTAGTGACAATGGAATTTAAATGTTAAGGACAATGGAATTAAATGACTGAAAAATAAATGACAATAAAATAAAGAGCTGAAATTAAATGTCAGAAGTTAATGTCCAGTTAGATGTCCAAAGTTAGATGTCAGAAATTAAACAAACAACAAAATAATATAAACAAAATATTACAGTATAGCAAGTGAACTACCGGAAACTAGGGAAATTGAATCAATTTCCCCGGCAACGGCGCCAAAACTTGTTGGGATAAAACTACACGTTAAAATATAGATTTATAGCAAACTAATAGGCAAGTGCACCTATTCGGAGTAGTATAACAAGTTCGTATCCATAGGGAAATTGTTCAATTATTCAGTCTTGGTAGTTAATAAAAACTGTAAAAAGGGGTTTAGCCGGAGGCAAGCTTGATTTGTTGTTGGATTAGTACAAAATAATAAAACAGTAAAACAGGTGAATTAAGTGATGTGGATGGAAAAAGGTATCCTAGGATAGCGGGGAATTGCCTAAATTACTTAAACAGATTTATAACCTTGTCTCAATTATTTATTGTCTATTAGAGTTAATAATTGTCAGTTACGAACTCTTATTAATAGCCTTAGTATTTTCCTGCTCAATCCGGAGTGTAAATACCAAGATTAATTCCTTTGTGGTACTTTGACTATCTCAAAATCATATGTTGATAGTTACCAAATAAATGCAGTAGTTTGTCACGCTAAGCATTTAACAATATTTGCTGAAAGGAATTAAAACAGTTTAATAAGAAGACAGGTGATAAATACTGTTTTACGTAATATTAGAATCAAACCCCCATCCTAGGATACAAAAGAAAATTACTCAGACATTAACGGGAATAAGAAGATAGCACAGATAGAATTAGCCATTATTTCAGAGAAAGAACTGGTCTGCTCTCGCTCTCACTGCTGCTCTTCTATTTCTTTTGTCTCTGCGTGAGTATGGAATGTTGTGGTATTACGGGAGAAAATGAGTGGAAGAGAATGGATGAGTGTGGTGAATGATTTCTTCAGTCTTCCGTCGTGGTGCAGTTTATTTATGGTAGAAGGACTGGGTTTATATAGAGGCAGAGGAAGGTTGAAGATGAAGAGCTGGAGCATGAGTGCTAGTGGATGAACAAGATAAGGGAGATAGATGGATTGGGGCTGCAGAACGCGTGAGGATTTTCAGGACTGTCGGCGGCGCCTGATCTTGTTGTCTGTAGGCGCCGCAACGAAGAAGATAAACAGCTCTGTCACGTTAATTATTTCCTGTCCGTGCTTTTGTCCTGGCTTAATTCTACGGACTGGGCTTCAGTTTTGCCGTGTCCGGGTTTATGTCCGCCCTTTTAGGGCCGGACGTCTCACACGTCTCTTGTCTGGATTTATTTCTGCGGACGTGCCACGGTTGTTACTCACGTCCGCCCTCTGTCCGCCTTTCTTTCCACGAACACGGTGCGTCCGGTCTCTGTCCGGATTTCTTTCCCCGGACGTGACTCAAGCCCATCTTCCCTTGTCCGTGCCTTGTCCGTCCATAGTTGTTGGCGGGACACAATTAGCCACGTCCGGCTTAATACCCGGACACAGGCACGGACACAAGTCTTTTGACTTTTTTCTTTTGCGAACTTTGACCGGCTCTAGCTTCTTCGTTTGGACTCCGTTTTCCGAGCCGTCTGCGCCTATGCTTTCTTTGTCTACTTTGTTCCTAGCTTGGTTTTCCTAATGTTTAACCAATAAATTTGTGAGATAAACAATAAAACATAAACTAGAGGAAAAACATACGATAAGTGAGAAATCAGCAAGAAAAGTGTTGATATAATATATGAAATACACCTATAAAACATGCTCATTTAGACACTTATCAAATACTCACCTTATATTGTAATATGGTTTTTACAAAATTTTGTTACATGTTTGTAACAGCCGTGGGTTTACATGAGGTGAAATGATTTAATTATGTATTAAAATGTTTAATTACATTTTTAGTTGGTTAGTTAGAGTATTAATGACCTATAAGGTCAAGTAAATTGATTGTGGGTAAAAATATATTTAAAAATATATGGTGACATGGGAAGGAAACCGAGACCAAACATGGTCTTAATGACTTAACTATATACTATAATGTTTCATAACATTTTAGTTGTAACATAAGGTTTGATGACATATAATGTCATAGGAATTAATTAAATGATTTTGGGAGACATAAAAAAAAATTATATTTAAACCGTAAACAATGTAGTTTCTTATAACATTTATGTGTAATTTTCGCCAGTGAATTAATGTAACAAGGCCAAGCATTTTAGTGTCATAATTTATTGCTATATTAAGTTAAAAATGGATTGAAATGAATTTAGAACAAAAATAAATATTACGTAAGTTTGGGGTTTAACTGGATTTAAATAAATTTTGGGGTTAACATAAATAATAGCCAAAGATTATGCATTAAAGCCTTATTTCATGAATTATATAAAATTTAATAAGTTTTGAGACAAATATAATTTATGAAATTTATAGGGGTCGAACTGTAATTTCTACGAACTCCTGGTCCAACTAAAATTTATTGGGTCAACATAGACTCTTATTAGGAGGTTTGACCAAATTTAATGTCCATAAATAATTAATTTATGAACTTATGTTAACATTACAAGTGGAATGTTGGATTTATGAATTATGGGGTATAAAATGTAATACCGAAAAGTAGAGTGTAGTTTGGTTAATATGAGGTTTATTATCTGAGTATTAATTTGGAAATTTTTTTGAGTTATAATAAGTGGGGTATCTAATAAAAGTGTATAAATATGGTTTTGTGACAAATAGACAAGTATATTATATAAGAAGGGGTCAAATGAATAAGAAAAAGATTTGTGGGCGGAAATAAGATTTTTTAAAAGTTCATGGAGTTGTGCGCAAATAATGGTAAGAAACTATAGGTTATATTCAGTAATGAATATTAAAAATATAGTAAACACATGTATAAACATTATGTGATGTATGTGGTTATTTTGTAAATAAGGAAAAGATAGTGACTAGGTGCAAATACAGAAAATTATGGTGTTGGAAGAAATAAACCAAAACAGCATGAGGGTTGTACGGTAAATATATATATTGTAACCATATGTTGTAATGAATTATATGATAAAATGATATAATGTATAGTGTGTGTAACCTTATAAAATATATGTTATGATTGTAATATAAGGAAAATAGGGTTAGAAATGAGAGTTCAAAACAGACCTAGGGTCTGAGTGCAATTACCGAAAATAATGAAACTATATATAATTATCATAATGTTCAAATGGTATAATGTAAGGTTAAAATGGCATGTTGTAACACCCCCGATTAACAATCAATAATTAAACGACGAGCCTAACGGTAATACAGATGTCTACGCCGCGGTTTCCAACTTCATCCGGTGTCACAGACGCCAACCACCCACGTGGTTGACACAACAACACTGTCAATACTATGCTGCGGTCTGAATGACTGGAATTAAACCATGACCAAATCCGAGTCCAACATAAAAGATACAAACCTAGTATACCACCTATACATTAAAAACATACTACTTAACAGTCTTGCCCAAATGAACTACCTCCATGGTAGTCATACCACCTACGCTCCGTCACGTTTGGCATAATACCTGAAAAAAAAATGGGTGTAAAGGACTCAGCCAACTACGCTGAGTATGAACGTGTGAAGCCCGCATGTTACCGGGCCACCGACTACTTGGGTCGAATATTATTAATTCAATTTACATGATATTATAAAGCAGTAAAGCCACATCAGCACACATGATAGCATCACACTCATCGGTAGCATAGCAATATCAAGAAGCAACCAAGCACAACTTGCAAGTAGCATAGCAATGTCACACGCACCCACATAAGTTGCGAATGTAGCAACAACAATCAAGTACATAATACAACGTGTGGCGCAGGTATATTAAACCGTCGATCCTCACTATGGGATCATTCCAAAGATACGTAGTGTTTTCTTGTTCTCATTACACTTTTTCCTTCCTTTTCTTCTTGCAACCGAGTCCGGGGGATTAGGTTAGATCCCGAGTCTATAATGTAGGTGCTACTCATTTCTTGTCTCTTAAATGATCCATTTGTGAATTTTCTTAGTTGCTTGGTCTCGTTACACATGTTTCCTCTATTCTCTGGCACCGAGTCAGGGGATATAGATTAGATCTTGAGACTTATTATGTAGGTGCTAACATTCCTTGTTTTCTCAAGGTTACTTGTGAATTCTTTTATCACCGCACGTTGAGGACGTCTCCTCCATAGCTAGTCCCCCATTCCCGACACCCAGGGTCGAGAAGCGGAAGTCACCTCTAGACTCCAGGATAAGCTTCACCAAATTTGTCACTCCCCCATTCCCCCGACACCCAGGGTCGAGAAGCGGAATCACCTCTGGACTCCGGGATGTGCTTCACCACTTGTGTCACTCCCCCATTCCGACACCCAGGTCAAGGAAGCGGAAGTCACCTCTGGACTTCCGTGGATGTGCTCCACACAGAAGGCGAAGGATCGTGATGCAGATACCAACTCCCGAATATTCCATACCGCGCGGGCCCGAGATGTCGTCTTCCCGGGTTATCCTCATGTCCACCAGTTGTACTTTTCATTTCATTATCATTATCATCTCGACACCATAGTGGGGTGTCATTAGCGGTCCCTAAAGTTAGAGAGGATTTGTCTCTTTGTATAGTTCTTTTTTGGTTTACGTGGTTCGTCATGTCCTCACCAAAGGAGACTTGCTCTTCATTAACATTAATAAATAGAACACCATAGTGGGTGTCATGGTAGTCCTCAATGGTTTAGAGAGGAGTTCCCCTTAGAGTTTTTCTTTGTTTTCATAGTTCGTTGTGGTTCATCTCGAATTACATAAACGCGAAGGGACAAACTACTGTGTGCGCGAAATGATACACAACAATGATATAAAAATCATACACATATAAACAAGCAATCAATTTCATGCTTTGATTCTTAATGTCTTTTCACACAGAGCACAACACACAAGCCGTGTAACACGACAACATACGAACCACACATGTCCATACCTCTTATCGTCGACGTGTATACCAGCGCTCGATTCCTCGCCGCTCGTGTGACACACTCCTAAATTGTTACATGATTTGAGCGGGTTAGTTGTTGATCACACGTTGTTATTCGTAAACTTCTTAAACATTTACCCTAGCCATATCGGTTAACACCAACAACGCGACCTAGCTTTCACCACTTTATCTGTTACCTTTACTATCTCTATTGTAATTCAACCCCGACTAGATTGTCCTTAATCCAGTATTTTCTCTGTACCCTTTGACTACCGACTGGTACCAAGTTACAAGGGGATACTACTTACCCTAAGACATTATATCGTGGGTTCACACATTAACTAGGACCTATCATTAACCAATATTTTAGGGTGTTCCTACGCGCTTGAATGTGATAGATTACCTAAACTTAATTACCCATCCGCTTTTTACCTCCTTTTTGTTTAACAACCCACGGCCCTATTTCCCTAGTCCACTAACTTGTCCTAGGTTTTTGTTTGTTAATACAGCTCCCCTAATTCTTCCGAACTAGTATTTCGTTGTGCTCCAGATATAATCCCCATCTGACGTCCACTTCCCTAAGGTATTTACCAATTTAGTTTAGCGTGTTGGAAGCGTTTAAACTCTAGGTTAACCCAAGGTGATGCTGATAACCCTTTCCATGAATTTGTTTAAAACGCAACGAAGGCGCAAAGCTGAGCACATTATCTTCTCTTTTCTTGCTCTTAATTCATTATCTGTCTTCCAAACCCCTCACTCACTGTTTACCATACAGTAGTGTGAAATCAAGAATTTTAACTTCAAACAAACCCAAACAGCACTGATAATGTTACTGGAAGTTCATTATACGGAACTGAAAACCGATGAAACTGCACCACCTAACTGGGCATCTTGTCTTTTATTTCTTTTGATTTGTTAATCTGTCTACTAACTTCCCCAAGGAGTTTTTCCCATGATTAAGTGTTTAGCAAGGATTTAACCCCAAAACCAACTCAAAACACATTGATAATACCTCTGAAAATTTAGTTTACAGAAACAGGTACACTGCTACAACTGGAAAACTAATTTTTGTACAGCTCCTACTTAAGCTTTCTTTTTGGTTGTTAATCAGTCCCCAATTCCACCCAAACATTTTTACCCATCTAGCTATGTGTATTAGGAAGAGTTTGAACTTAAAAACAACTCAAGAAAAGGCTGCAAACACTACTGGAAGTGTATTATATAGAACCGAAAACTGTTGCAAAACTGCAACACCTATCTATATATTTCTTCCTTATTCCTTTTCTTTGTTCTCAGATTTGACTACCGATTCCTCCCACTTTAGTCACTCATGTAGTTAAGTGTTTTGGTCAAGACTTTAAACCCCAAGCAACCAAACACTACTTTGTTACTGATCCTGTTGTGTTCTAATACTGAACTGAAAGAGAGGTAACTGCAGGAAAACTGAAGTTGAGCATCTGCATTCTCCTACCTCTACTACTCTTTCCAAGGTGCTACTGGTTTTCTCCAAGCATTACTAGATTTCTTACTACTTAGGTAAGTGTGTTAACAAAGTTTTAGGTTCACTATCTTGCCAAGACAAGCTCTGTTCTGTTCCTGAATTCCAGTTACCAAATATAAGCTACCAACTTAACTCGTTAACTACTACTGCACTAGTTTTTGGTAGCAGCTTTACAGAATTTTTATGCACTAGTTTTCTTATTGTTTAACTCTAAGGTAATTGTTACTACTCCGGTTACTTAATACTTCACAGTTTATTATCTACTATCCTATTACAGTTCCCTATATCCTCAATGTCAGGAAAACACCAAAAACCTCAATCCAACTACAAGATTTCCTTGCTGTTACTAAGACCACTCACAACAGGTTTTCACTAGTCATTCCTAGTTCATTTTTCCTGGATTAAACCTACATACTTACAGCATCAGTTTGGCCAAGTTTTCAGGACTGTTCTACCCAAGTTTTTCCAGCACTCTGCTATCAGGTTAGCCAGCAACTCGAACACAAATTAACATCAGTTCAGGCATAGTTTAAGAAGTCGCTTAGCATTATTCGCTTAAAACTGGGTAGTTCCTTCTGGTTTCTAGCGACCTTTTTCCCCAACTTTCCTCATCATTAATCTCGTGACAATAACACTCACTTTTCAGAACCAAACATCTAATCGGGTTTAGCTTAGAAATTACTAATTTAATATCTATAGATCACTCCCCACTGTTTTCGTAACTCATAAGTACCTTTTTAGCTTTATAAAGCTTGGTGTTTAGACCACCGTTTTTGCCAGAATAATGACCTCATAGCAGATAACATTTTTTTCCGCTTATTGTTACAGATTAACCCAATACTTGGAACAGAACTTTATACAACAACAAGTATAGCTTTAGGTACGAGTTTGGATTACAACCTTGGGGTTTCCTTTCGGATTCTTGGTTGGTGTTTTGATTGGGGACCCTTGCTTCACCACTGAGCTTGCGCAAGAAGAGATAATTAAGGTTAGATGAGGGCCTCAGTGTAGCTTAAACCGCAACAGAAAGCAAGGGAAACATGGTAGTGGGTGTCCTCACCTCGAACTGTTGTTTCAGACAGATTTGGCCGTGTTTTGTTCAGGGTACTGGGCGCAGTATTGTAAAGCTCTCCAGACAGATCCTCGCATGCAGAGGTCAGACAGAAAGGAAAGTCAAAATTTCAGTTATTTGGACACTCAAAACAGAGAAGGTGGAAGGCGTTCTAAAAGGATTTCTCGGTTGCTTACTCCTACCTTTGAGAGATTTTGGAGGAGGTTCCCGTTCGACGTTTTCCAGAGATTATACCGGTAGACTTGCATGCATGAAGGTTTGGAGGGAAGGAGAGTCAGGAACCAGTGATTTTCGGACATAGACACAAGAAGGACAAGGAGGAAAGGAGTGAAAAACATAGATCGTATCATTTACCCTGCCGCGGGGTTGTGCTATTCCAGATCTCAAAACAGGCGACACTCCAGGATTCGGACATGCACGAGGGGGAAACGAAAGACTTCAGTTTCAGATAACTGCGTGAGAAACTGAAGAACATCAAGGGTGCATCCGTTACCGGGATTGCCAGGAGAAATCAAGAGCAACATTTGAACATCAGGAATTACCTTGCGCCGCTGGCCAGAGGGAGTTTAAGAGCCTCGGGGCCTGCAAGAGTCACGTTGCATGTGGGGGAGGTTGAAAAGGCTTGCGAATTGGTCTTGGGTAGTTTCCGTTTCTCAAGCCGATCAGGACTCCAAGACATTCTGAGCTTGCGCAACTGTGGAACAGTGAAAGAATCGAGTGAGCAGCTTCGATCAAGAACGGCAGGAGCCATGCGTAGAATGAAGGAAAATTCAGAGATCTCTCACTTGCGCAAGGCATCGGATAATGGGAGAGCATGAGGAGTTGAGTGGTTTGCTAATGTGAAGACATCGCTCGTGGAAAGACAGGAGTGCCGGTTAGAAAATTAAGAAAGTACTGGCATGTGGAAAAAAACTACTGAGATTTTGATAACCAGCATCGGTATGGTGCATGGATAAATTTTTCACAAGAGTGGGGCTACTGTTACTGCAAGTTTATAAAAAGTTTGGTAGTACATAGGTAGTTAATTTAGTACCTATGCCATGGAATATAAATCGGTGAGTACAGGTCTTGTACTATAATGTCATTTGTATATGTTAGTTCCCAATAATGAAGTTAGTATACTATCCTCGTTATTTAGTGCAATCGTTATATGTCAACGAGTACCCGATTTATTTTGGTTTGCATAATGCGCTACACTTGTGTCGCGTACAAGTGTTCCGACCTGAAATAATTTATATTTGCTCGGTTGGACTGGTCAACATCAAACCCGTGAGCACAACTGCTAAAAATTACGATGTGTCCCGCTATTACGTTCACGAACCCATGTATGTCACCTAGTGTCATATGTTATAAATTATAACATGATTATATCAATGTGCCCAATTTACTTAAATACTCCTCGTATATTCGTGATTTTATGCGTTTCATTTATTAGGGGTGTTTCACATGTTATGAAATATGTGGTGGAATTGTAATAAATAGAAAGTGTGGGAATTGAAAAGTGAATGAAATATAAATTATATGCCTTCTCGGCAATTATAAAGAATTTTATGAAACTATAAGTTATGTTTTGTTATAAGGTTTTAATGTTATAAGATATGATGCTTATAACATGGTATAATAATGTATGGTTAAGTTGTAATTAATGAAACTATGGGGAATGAAGAATTAATAACTGTATAACATGTACGCCTTGCGGCAAATATAAATATATATATATATATATATATGGTTTAAAAACTATACATTGTAATGTTGAATGAAATATAAAGTATCATGTTATATAATATAAGATGTGAGTGTAACATTGTATCAATGTATGTGGTTAAAACATAGTTTATAAAACTATATGCTATTACCGCATGAATATCATGCAAGAAATGAAATTGTAAACTATAGTATACAATGACATAAATACTATGGTTAGTATATGATGTTATAATGGTTAAACAAACCTTGCATAAGGAATGACATGTATGTAATATAAGTTTCATATTTTACTAAGTATCAATGTACATATATACATATATGCAAACCGGCACAAATAACATGCATATATATTATGGTTTACAAACCATATAATAATAATAATGAATATTGACTGTTAGTGTAATTATATACTACGAAGTCATAAGGTTTTAATAAATACAATTTTTTACATAATTGGGAAGTTGTATAATATAAGGTATATTAAAGAATGGTAAGATACTATGTCATCTAAATTAACGTTGCATGGAACGCATACAACTATAGTTATAAAATATAACCGTGCATGAAATACCCCAAACCTTGATATGTTGTTTAAACACTAAACTATGGTATTTGAAGGCCAAAAGTGCCTTAGAAACATCATGAACAATTTAAACCATAGTAAAACACAATAAAACACTAGACAAGTTTGAGCAAAAACATGCTCTAAGCTTGGAGTGAACTTGGTTAGGACCCAAAGAACCTACCAAGACTAAATAATATTCAATTATGGTTTAATAAGGCTAATTAAGTCCTTAGGTAACCTTGTTAGACGATTAAACCAAACAAAACACAAATAAATACCTTAAAGTCAATATGGGCAAAAATGTGCTCTAAGCTTGGGATAAGTTTGTATAAGACCTAAAGGTCATACATATACCTTAATTATGTGTTAATTAACATGTTAAACCAATTACCAAAGAAAACCAAGCTTGAAAACAAGTTAAAACACAAAATGTGCTTTAAGGAGTCTTAAAGCACATTTTTGAAAAATTGTCTTGTAAATGGGTTTTGAGTGGCTAAATTTCCATCATTACTCTTTAATTAACATGTGTACTACTTATTATCACATTAGGAAGTCTAAATCAATGGGAAATCAAAAATTTCACAAATATGTGCCTTGGTTAGTGAATAGTGCCCAAATAGTGCTAGTTTTGACTTAAGTCAACTTAGCTTAATTAAATGGTCAACATAAGTCATGAAATGCCCTATTATAGGAAGGGGGCCGGTTTCCTAAGTGGTGACTCACCACCATGTACAAGATAAGTAAAGAAAAGAAGAAAAAGTAAGTAAAAAGAAGAAATTACCTTTATATGATAAATATCTTCAAAAGTAGACCTCTCACCTCACTTTCTTCTTTCTTCCTTAATTCCCACCGATTTCTTCATCTTCTCCCAAGCTCCATCGGTTTTGCTACAGCAAGTAGCCATTCTCCAACTTCCATTGCTTGTAACTTCTAGCTCCATATACTAAATCAAATTCTAAGACCATATTTGTCTTAGTTGGAGCAAGCTCTACACTTCTATCTTTTCAAATCTTCAAAAGCCTTATTTCGGTGCCATGGAGATTCACCTTGAAGGAGCTGAGCTCCCTTTTCATGCCATTTTATTTTCTTTGCTTCAAGGTAGGAACAACCAAAGAAAACAACATTTCCTTCATTTGTTATGCATGTCCGAAAATTCACCATTAATGGTGTCTTCTCTTGTTCTTCCTTAGCTCCATGTCAATCTTCCAAGGGCTTGGTGGAGTCCTCTCTTGATGCTTATTCAACCTCTCTTTTGTTTCCAAGGTAAAACAACTATCCTAATGTGTTAAGACAATATATATAACCTAGGGTTTGTAAGTGAGTTTAAACATGAAGCTTGAATGCTCATTGGTTTTACTTGTGTATTGAATAGAACATTGACAAGTAGCCAAGTCCTCTTGCCGGTTTCCAAACAAAGAAGAACAAAGGTGTTCAAGTAAAAATCTTGAAGAAAAGAGGTAAATGTGTTAACCTAATGTGGTTTAAATGCATTAGGAAAAAATGAGCTTAAGTTGTTCATTAAAACTACTTAAGGAGCTAATGGTAAATGAGTTAGTAAAATGCTCTCAAGGAGTTTATTAAGGGCATATGTGATGTTGAGTGTATTTATAGGTTAAAGGCAATATATATGTGGGAAATTCAGTGTTTAAGTTTAATGCAATTTAAGGGCCTAAGAGCCAAGCAATTTAAGATTATGCACTATATTGTTATGTAGTGTAGTTTAAGGATTTTTGTGTGTAAAGAACATTCTTTGTGAAAATGAATGTCTTGGATGGGTGA
Organism: Limonium bicolor; assembly: GCA_023374045.1. Classification (NCBI taxonomy): domain Eukaryota; kingdom Viridiplantae; phylum Streptophyta; class Magnoliopsida; order Caryophyllales; family Plumbaginaceae; genus Limonium; species Limonium bicolor. The sequence goes on from CM041779.1 coordinate 131,120,874, forward strand.
AGGAGGAAAAACAATATGTTTGTGTGTAAGGAATGTGTATTAAGTGATTAAGTGTTTTTGGAGGTGAAAAGGTGAAAACCTAAGTGTTTTGTAAGAAGATACAAGAGAAACTATGTCAAAATTTGGTTAATGAACAAGGAGTTTTAGGTGTTCAAAATGATGTTTGGTGACCTAGGTTGAACTAGGAATGATTAAGGTTAAATTGATGAAAGAAGGTGAAATAAGGTCTTTTAGGTGTTAAAATGCCTTGGGTGTTATCTTGGAGGATTTAGAGTGCAAATGAGAGTTAAGGATGTTTCAAGCCATGGTGAGATTGTGTTAAGGATTTATACAAGTTTTGGTACCAATGAGGAAGTAAGGTGTTGTAAGGAAGATGTGTGAATTTGTAGAGAAAATTCTTGGAAGGACATAAAGTATTTATGGTGGGCTAATAATGTGTGGGAACATGCTATAAACCTAAGGGGGAAATATTATAAGTGTTGGGCATTTTGGCAAGAAATGAGTAAGTGTTTAAAGGTATGGAAAATGAAGTTTTGGGCACGTCCGAACTACCGTCCGAACATGGACGTTCGGACATGCCCTGTTGCGCGTAAGTCTCCTGAGCTTCGACCAGTGTCTGAACTACCATCTGAATTTGGAAGTTCAGACACACCTATCTCTATATTCTGTTTTGGCCTCGTACAGCGTCCGAACTTGGGAAGCTCGGACGCATGTTCGGACAGTCGTTTGTTTACACCCATTTGAGCCTCGAGCAGTGTCCGAACTTGGGAAGTCCGGACACAAGTTCGGACAAGGCGCTGCTTTGACCAAAAACTCTGTTTAAGGTTAGAAAATGAAATCTAATGATGGGGATTGATAAGTAATGATGTTATAATTTGTTAAGGACGGGTTAGGTGAGTTATAATGACAATTTAGGGGGTGAAAAGTTGTGTTAAAATGTAAGAATAAAACAAGTTAAATGTAAGTTATGTAACTAGTTAACGGAGTAAGTCATGAACTTAAACTTTAAACAATCAAGTTGCCCCGATGTTAACGAAAGTAAATGTAATGTTACCAGTTGTTCAAAGATGTTACGAGGAGCATAAGTGGACATGATAGAGTGGACTCCAGTGACAGGTATGGTTTTCTTGCAACCTGTGTCCTACCGGATTACACCGGCTTGTATGCCAATGTGTTTTTCTGTATGTTTGCCACGTTATAAGATAATTCATGAATCGAGTTTACAGCCGTTATTGTTGTTGTGTGGTTGCGAACCGATACCGGTAACCTCGAAAGCGTATGAAGGGCTAGTTAACCATTATTAGGTAAATGTAAGAGAACGGTATCCGGTAATAACGTTTCCAACTTAAGGAACGTTCTAACCACGGCTATGCGTGAGTTAGTTGTGTGATGTTGTGTGTGATGTTGCTGTATATGTGTGACCCTCCTTTGTGTGATTAACTCAGTTGTAATACTGTATTGTGTGCTGATCTGATAGGTTCCACAGGGGAGTCTTTATCTGTGAATATTTATATATTATGGGGGGTGAGGAATCCGGTAGTTCCGGTCGCGCGTTGTTTGGGAGTTGTTGTATACAGTTTCTTTAGCTTCCTCTCTGTTGATTGTTTTCCTTAATTGGTCTTGGATCACCCCTGAGCTTAACCAAGGCTCTTGACTCACGTCTGTTGGGGATTATGTATGTTGTGTTCGGGTCACTAAATCCGATCCATCTTTATGTTAAGTTATCCGTTCGTCTAACAGGACGGTAACGAGTTATGTAAACTAGCTTAGCATGAGTTTGACAGCATCCTCTAGGCTCTCCCAGTGAACTAACTATGTTTGGGGCGGTTCCTAAAGAGATCCGTGCCCGTTATGTTATGTGTTATTGATGTACTGCAATGTTATTTGTGATGTGATGTTATGTGTTGTTTTAATGTGAAATATGTGGATCATGGATATGAATCCCAGTTTATAAAAGAGACGTTTATGGAAACCCAACTAGTGGGTAAGTGTCGTCTATTAAGGAAATAGCTCCATTAAGGGAGAAACACTCTAGGATCAAAGAACACAAGGAGTGATTTATTAGGTGTAGATGCGTTGTCTATATTTGTTGGGACCTCTGTTGTGGATTGTAATGTGTTTTGTGTTATTGGAGTACATGCATGATTTAAATGTAATCAACCGCATGCTAAGACGACAAATAGTTGTGCGTGGCCCGGTAGCATGCGGGCTGCGGAATTACCATACCAGCAAAGGTGCTGAGCCCCTGGGGGGGCACCCTTTCTCTTCTTTTTCCTATTTCAGGTACAAGGAGCTGGAAGCCGTTCGAGAGTAGGACGGGGTAGTCGTTTGTACATGGGTAGTCATTTAAGTTGTATATGTACAGTAGGTGTAGTAAGACCGAAATTGTTATCGGCATTAGTTTGTAGACACTCGGTACAATTGGAAGGTATGTGTATGTTTTGTTGTTAATGGGAACGTATTGTAATGTACAGTCGCTCGGGAATCTAGTCCATCAGACCGATACAATGTATATGTAATAGCCTTGTTAGCCACGTGGGTGGTTAACGGCGTGTAACACCAATGAGTTAAGTAATGTGATGAAGTATGTTTTCCACTGCAGTTTGTTGTTAAGTGTGTTAATGTTGGATGGGGTGTTACAAAAAGTGGTATCAGAGCGAAGTGTCGCTCTGATGACTGAATTACCGAGCTTAGGAAGTACCGAGTAAGGATTTTAGTACTTTGGGTTAAGGGTTGAGTGATAGCGTGAGAGATACGCTAGTTAGGTATTACCAGTGTGTACTGGAAACCTACAATATCCTTCCCGCCACTAGTAGAAAAAGACCCTACCGCAGCGGTTGTTTGGTACCTATGGCAGCGGTTGAAAACCGCTGCGATGGGTGCCGTTGCGGTAGGTGAAACACCTAACGCAGCGGTTGTAGAACCGCTGCGGTAGGTAGTCTAACGCAGCGGTTCTTACTAAAACCGCTGCGTAGGTTTTTTTTTTTAAAAAAAAACCACCTATCGCAGCGGTTGTTAATAAGAACCGCTGCGATAGACCTTTTTTTTAAAAAAAAACCACCTATCGCAGCGGTTCTTATAAGAACCGCTGCAATAGGTTTTTTTTTTTTTTTTTCCATTCCACCCTACAATTCTACCACACACACCCAAAATCAATCAAACCTGTTAAGATATAGCAATTAACAATGCCACCACAGTGGGGCATTAGATCAACCATTTCACCATTTAAATAGCCACCAAACCTATCTACGGGCAATAATCCACTTACATTTACAAATTTGAGCAAATTAATCAAATATCAACAAAATCTTTACAGAAACCAATTTTTCATGAGAATTTCAAAATCATCCTACTCAATCCTACCAAACCCTAAAGCAACCTACATTAACGCTCATGAATTCTGCCCATTCTTCGAGCACCTCGGTTATATGTCCTTCAACCTCTACCAACTCTTCAAAAGCCTTGAATTAACACAAAAAGAAATATGATTAGTTGCTAATAATACTTTGAGTTTAAGAATCAATGTTAAAAATTATCTACAAAACCAAAATATTTCGAGAATGCTACTTACCTTAGAGACTTCTCTGGCAAGAGTCTCGGTCCCGCTATCAAGTCACTCATAAACCGAATGACATAGTAGCCACATTCCGAACCTCCCGGCTGCTGTGGACACTGCACATGTATATACGTACATATTCAAAATCGATTTAACACATAAATTATAATACTGTTCCTATTTTAAAACTAATGAACATATTACAAAATTTGAATAAGGACTACAAAAATACCTTGACTACATTCCACGGAATCTTCTTAAATCTCTCTCCTCGGACGTCGTTATACAGATACAAAGGCACTAGAATTCATACGCACAGATAAAGTAAAAGTTATCAACATGATTAAGAAATAACTAAAAATTGATAATTAATCAAGTTAAGTAAATTCATCACCTCATCAACATGTTTATATAAGTGGCCTCTTGGGACGCAGAGATGCTGAGTCAAGCTGCAGGACTCTTGGGCTTTTTAGACATAGAACGAGCAAAGACCAGTGTCGGCTGTTCATAGATTACAATACAGGCAGAACTTAATTCAATCAATTACATAATACAAATATCATAATTTTTAAACTAACTTAACATTAGATAAAATTCTTACCCTTGATGAAGAGGCAGCATTATGTAAGATTTATCTGCAACTGACACGCATGTATCACATTCGACAAGTACTGGACCAACAGCTTGGGGGTCAGATCCCATATTAGCTTCGGAACAGTAGTCAGGGCATAAGAACCCGAAACTACTATTCTCATGTACTTGGACCGCCTTGTCATCAATAAACCTGCACAATATAAAGAAACCAATATTATGAATTTAATTTTCAAATATACAGAGTAAAATGTGTACAACGTATGCTAATTACTCACATGCAAGCCGATTTGAGAATCGACGCACTCAACCAATCCTTCGTGAACAACTCCACAAAATCAGTAAGATAGATTTCAAAACTCTGAGCGCCTGTATAGTGAAAAGATCCGGTCTTGGTTCCATTGTAACCGAATCTCTTCTGGCGGCGTCATCAAGTGTGGAGTGCAACAGTTCAGCTGGGGGGTAAGGCATTCAGAACCGCCGGTTGTAGCAAATTCGATCTCATCACAACTCTAGTCGCGGATGCCATCGAAGGATTAGCTGGCAACAACAACTCTCTTTCCTTTTGCCTTACAGAATTTGATTGAATGTGTTCCTAATATATTAATTTAATAAGTATATGTTTCTACTCTAGGATATGTTAAAGAATAAGTTTTTTCATGGGGTTACCTGCTGCTCCCCAAGCTAATCAATCTACAGGGCCACTGTACTGTCATGGATTCAGCTTGACGAAGGGTGGATATGTCTGCACTGGGCACCGGTATCTGACAATCCGCGTAAGCAGGCGCGTAACCTTCAACAAGCACCCGGCCATGGTACTCTCGGAGCGCTGCATTCCTCACGGTGTCTCCAGCACAAGACTTGAAAAGTTTTCCCCACCCTACTTCGACTTCGTCAACGCCAATCACTTGGAACAATGTGCAGTCAATTGGTTGCTAAATTTTCAAAATTAAAGATTTTAGATGCACATAAACAAGTGTATAATTTGTTTTTTTTTGTATTTGTAGTTAACATGTTGTTCTAACCTTGAGAGATGAATATGGAAATGGGTTGACGGAGTGAACACTACTGGGAGGCACTGTTGCGGGCTCTGATGCTTGTGCCTGATCTGGCGGTCTAGAAACCTCCTGACTCATCCTCTCAGATCGGATCATCTCCATAGCTTGAGCGATCGACTCTGAAACTCACTTCGTAGTCGCTGCTCGAGCTCCGCATTCTGGCGTAAGTGCTCCTCATATGAATGCTCCCTCCTGCACCGTGTCTGACCCAGGATTACCGAAGGCTTGGCGTATACCGACATGACCACCAAAGCCTACTGCACGACCCGGATGATCCTTCTTCCCGAGAGCGCGGGAAAGTGGATCATCCTGCCTAACGGGCTGCCAACTGCCCTGGGTGATCTGGGAGCTTAACTCTTCCTGTTATGGAGTTTAATAAGTCAATAAGGATACTTCGGTTTATTTAACTGCTATTGTTACTCTATAAATATAATAAACATTTTTTAAACTAAAAATCACTTACCATTTGGTTGATGACCTCTCTCGTGGCGTCATCATACTCAGCAGGTGCCGCCGGATTTGAAGGTTTCTTCCGTCGACTTAAGTCCCAAACCTTCATCCTTCGTTCGCTGACATTCGAGCCAGCTGGCAGCAACCCCTCTTTCTCCCACTGCGGCACACGCTGAGCAATACTTGTACTCCCCATGTGATGGGGGTAACGATTTTTTTTTGCATTTTGTTGTTTTTCTCACGTATAGCCTACATATATGTATGAAAAGACAAATTATGCAAATAATATATGAAAAAGACGAATTAACCAAATGAACTCTAAGGACACTTTAAACATTTATCATACAAAAGACAACTAATAGTGTGAAACTCACCTTGAACTCAGGGGTCAAACGCTTCGCAACAAACTCATTCCACTGCTCTTCAGTAATACCATCATATTTTTGCCACGGTGGTCTCCGATCATCCACATCTTCACCTTCTGCCTCCTCTATCTCTGCGGGCTCCTCACAGTAAATGTACTGCCTCGTGAGCAGAGATCTGAAGTCTTTGAATTGTGTGGCAATCCCCTTCATCACATCATCCTTCAGAGAAGGATCTATACAGAATCGGTCCTATATGCACAAAAAAAATGGATTAGTGTAAAAAAGTAACTATATAAATCTTAAAACAAACTATTAAGTGTAACAAATACCTTGAGACGTTCAAATATCTGCTCCTTCAACGCCTGAGGCACTTGCTTCCAATTGTGGTTTATATTGAAATATGTACTCACCAAATGCCTGGCTAGAGCAGTGAAATCATTTTTCCAGGTACCGTGGGCTGATTAAATCATTGAACTCCAAAGGCTTTGTCGGGGGGCCTCTATTTGCTTTCAGCCCACGGGTTGCCCCTCGTTTTTTGGGTTTCTTGAGAGGCGGAGGAGCAACTTGTAACTCTTGTCCTTCCTGTGAAGGCCCTGCTGTCTCGGTCTGCTGTGGGGTGGTCTCTACGTCTGCTTTCTTTGATTTCTTTTTACCACCTCGTGTGGTGCGTTTTGCCGGTCTACTCTGCTGTGGCTGAGTTTCCCCAGTCAGGAGCAGTCGTCCTATAGGATCATCAATAGGATCATCATCCACTGAGGAACAAAAACACACACATTAGATCAATATTCATGGAACGATGTATAATTGCAAAAATAAACATAAATAATTAAATTCTGATAACATTGTAACAACAATAATACGAATTATATAATGTAATTTCAACCAATGGTGTTACCTAGACATAGTAACATATATCATGATCTGTTTTCTACCCAAACCCCCTCATTATGGTCTGATCGAGCGTAGATGGTCTGAACATCATCATTTTGTAAATCATCAGTTGAATCATGCAACCCTGTATGCAACGATACAGTTTCATCTATCATCTCATTATCATCATCGTCGTTGTTTTCATCCTCAAACAAAACCGGTCTTCTCCCTGGAAGAACAACATGCCATCTACTAGCTTTTGGGTCTTCAACATAAAACACCTGGTCACAGTCTTTACCCAACACAAACTGATCTTCCTTATTAGTTGTAACACGTGAAAGATCAACCAAAATAAGTCCTTTATCATTTTGGAGTCCATGTCGGTTGTCCACCCAATTGCAGCGGAACAATAGAAACGAATCAATGTGATAGTTTAGTTCCCATATGTCCTCTATCACACCATAATACCAACTACTACTGCTCATTGGTTGAACCTGGTTACCTAGACCATATTCAGTCACCGATGCTTCAATTTTTACCCCACTGTTCTGATGTATTGATTTAGCATCTTGGCGTGCAGTGTAGTATGTGCATCCATTAATGTCATACCCTTCAAACGATACAATATCTGTTCCAGACCAACAGCTAGACATCTGATTTCTTCACTGACATCTTCGGGGTTCAATGAAGCTTGCTCAAACACATATTCCTTAAACCATTGGACGAATACTCGATTTTGTTCTTTTTTAAGCCAGATACGGTTTTTGGTAGGGTTTTGTCGACTCAACTTAGCAATGTGAATATCGAAGTAGGGTTCAACAACCTCAAGGTGTTGTAGTACAAACAAATGTGCCTGATTAATAAGATCACGAGAGATACGAACAACCTTTTTGCCAATAACTCCTTTACCCTTAAATCTACCATGGTGACGTGGTTTGGGAATACCAATTGACTCTGCATCGTTCAAATAACTTGTCACGAATTCTGTGACTTCCTCAGTCACTGTTGCTTCGATGATACTGCCTTCCGGTCTATATCTGTTTTTCATTCTACCCTTCAGAATCCCCATATATCGTTCGAAAGGATACATGTAACGTAAGTAGACCGGACCACACAATTTGATCTCTCGGACAATATGCACTACTAAATGCACCATTATGTCGAAGAAAGATGGTGGGAAATACATCTCAAGCTGGCATATTGTCACAACAATTTCATGTTGCAGATCATCGAGGGTGTCTGAGTCAATTGCCTTGCAGCCAGCGTTGAAGAAGAAACATAATCGAGTTAGAGCATTTCTGACATTTTCTGGTAATATCCCTCGTATTGCAACTGGAAGAAGATGCAACATTAACACATGATAATCATGAGATTTCATGCCTAACAGTTTCAAATCCTTCATAGAAACTAGGTTCTTCCAGTTTGAAGAGTACCCAGATGGTACCTTCAATGTGTGCAAACACTTGCAAAAACTTAATTTTTCACTCTTAGAGAGGGTATAACACGCAGGAGGTAGATATGTTCGCTTCTCATCCTCTATTGGGTGTAGTTCTTTCCGTATGCACAACTCTTGCATATCTCTCCTCACCTTCAATCCGTCTTTCGTCTTGCCGGGTATGTTGAGCAAAGTACCACACACTGCCTCACCGACGTTCTTCACAATGTGCATGATATCCAAGCAATATCGAACAGGCATATGCCGCCAATACGGTAGATCCCAAAAAATGGAACATTTTTTCCAAATGTTCTTCGGCGGCTTGGATGTGTTTCCAAAGACATTTTGAATGTCTTTTACCTTTGCATACACTTCCTCTGCATTCAAAGGCAGACGAGCCACACGAGTCTCGCTCATTGTTGAACAGCTTTCGCTTTCTCGAACGGTAAGGATGGTCTACTGGAAGAAACCGTCGATGACACATGTAAACATTTTTGCCGCAGTACTTCAGACAATCTGAACATGTGTCATCCTCACATACCGGACACGCTTTGAATCCTTTCACCGAGTATCCTGACAAGTTCCCATAGGCAGGAAAGTCGTTAACAGTACAGAACAACATCGCCTTCAGTGTGAAATTTTCTTTCGCATGAGCATCATATACCACTGTCCCTTCATTCCACAACAAGTTCAGATAGTCGATCAGTGGTGCAAGATATACGTCAATGTTATGACCAGGTTGCTTTGGACCAGAAATTAGGAGTGATAACATAATGTATTTTCGTTTCATGCACAGCCATGACGGTAAATTAGATCACTAGTAGCACCGGCCAAGTGCTGTGCTGACTGCTCAACGTGCCATACGGGTTCATCCCATCGGTACACAATCCAAGTCTCAGATTCCTATCCTCATCCCCAAAATGATGTTTGAATTTTCTGTTGATATTTCTCCACTGAGGTCCGTCTGCAGGATGTCTTAATTTTTCATCAATTTTTCTACCATCCGCGTGCCAACGTAAGTTCTTCGCATCTTTCGGGTTGGCAAACAACCGTTTGAATCTAGGAATTATCGGCAAGTACCACAATAATTTCACTGGACGATTTTTTTTCTGAAAGGAGGAATCCTCATCCTTGTCCTTGTACCGGGACAACAAACATTTAGGACACTTGTCTAGATGTTCGTATTCACCCCTATAAAGCACACAGTTATTTGGGCAAGCATGAATCTTTTTATATTCAACTCCCATTGGACACATCCATTTCTTTGCCTCGTAGGTGGATGTAGGAAGACCATTCTCATCAGGAAGCATATCATGTATCAGCTCTAGAAATGAAGTGAAACACTTGTCACCAACTCCATATTTCCCCTTTAAGTTGAACAAATTAAGTACAGTCAATTTTGTGTATTTAACGCACGAAGGGTACAAAGGTGTCTTTGATGCGTCCAACAATCTTTGATACTCTTCCGGCTTATCGACAAAAGTATCGCAACATTTTCTAACATTTCATCCATTTGCTCATCATGGTGAGTGGTCCACTGTCATCGAATCCTGAATCACTTAACGGTACCGACTCATTGATGGTATTGAAGGTGTGGGGTACTTGCGTAACGTGGATCATGAGCACTTGATGATGTTGAAGCACTAGCTGCAACAGTTTCTCCATGAAAATTCCATCTTTTAATGTGGCATGAATCCACGGGACTTAAGATGAAATCTAATTTCCTCAATGTCTTCATATTTCCTTACGACCCCACAGTCAACACAAGGACATGAAATATTGTCCGCCTTTGTTCTGTCCTTGTGTTGCACTGCCGCTTTGAGAAACTCTTTCAGCTTCTCATCAAAGTAGTGATCCCCTCGATCCCGTACATCCAGTCACGCTCCATTCTATATGTGAAAACAAAACAAGTTTCAGATTGATTTGTCTTTCAGTTTCGTCTGCATTTGTGTAGCATGTTTCTACTGGATGTACGGTTGCAACCAAACTCAGCACTACTCTATGGTTCCAACCAAACTAACGTAGCCTAAGTACTCTAACGTTCCAACGTAACTAATCTAGCCTTATTCTAACAATTCTAACACATTTAATTTAACTTCAACAAATCATTGCATTATTAAAACAAAAAATAAAGTTTAATTACTTACTTGTTTAAGGTTGTACAGAGGGGGAAGCTAGGAGACTGCTTTGGTGATGGGCTGGGAAAGTACTGGTACAAATCCAATAGCAGATTCAGAAGACCTGACAAAGAAAAGTAAAGATTGTTATACACAAATAACAATAAAATTAATTAATAAGACTAATACGATTCTAGAAAAAATTCGGCATGACCTTTGCGTAATCGTGTTAATCCCATGCTTATCATTAAGCATTCACCAACATCTTATTTACCACGACAAATAAATTCAACAATTGGCAGCAACCATCCTTATTCCAATCACTCAATATTAACACAACCACTTTTTCGCAGTAATTAATTAAACACAAAGAGAAAAGATAGATGAAGATGTTACCTTTTCACTCTTAGTCCACAGCAGAATAAATAAGGAAGAAGAAGTACAGACCACCCCAATTACTGCAGACAGCGGGAAGCAAGGAAATTATTAGGGGGGGCAAGAAATCCATTATTATAATCATTATCATATTAAGAAAATAAAAAAGAGAAAAAAGATAGATGAAGATGTTACCTTTCAGCTCATGCTGCACAACAGAAGCAATGAGGAAGAAAGAGACACAGAGACCACCCCAATTACTGCAGACAGCGGTGAAGCAAGGTAATAATTAGGGGGGGCAAGAAATCCATTACTATAAGCATTATCATATTAAGCACGTATATGAGGAAAAAATGTATCATCGTTTTTGTCTCCATGATGGTCGTATAAAATACATTATTAATTTAATGAGATTAGAGAGTGTGACTGAATTGGTGACTTAAAATATATAGTCAGTGCCAATTCCATAAAAATTAATTAGATACTTATAGCTATGAACTTACTAATAAAAAGTATATTTTTAAAAAATTAATTAGATGATTTATTAGTAACTTATAAATTAAACTAATAAAAAATATCTTTGTTAATATAAGTTCCCTATTTTAATAATCCATTGTTTGCATACGTTTGACTACACATGATTCCAATCCTAAGCCATCTGATTTTAACAAACATTGCCAGGAACAAATGATATTTTTTATCGAGTGTACTTGTTTATTTTTCATTTTTGTAAAATGTTAGACATGGAGGACGTGAGAAGCTGTGACTCTCCTCAAATAGCTGATTTGGCCTTTTCTACTCACATATATATTATAAATTTTTCACAATCAAGAAAGATCCACGCAACTAATTAATTAAAGTAGCTTTGTCCACCGACATAAGATAATTATCTTAGGATCAAAACATGTTTGTACTCGGTTGTCTTCATGCTGATCAATTCAACGTCGACTCCTAAATGACCAACTTGATATCATTTTGATTATGTTTCAGGTCAAGTCCAGCGGAAGAAATATTGATACATACTTACTATCGAACATTAGTAGCTTTTTTCCAAAAATAATCTTCTAGTAATATATTACTGAAGAAACAAGGATGCATTATCACTAGCATCATTGTAATTGTGACGCAATATTCCCGTACCGTTTTTTACAACTTTGGGTTGTATGCAGAGGCACAACAGCCAAAAATATCAACTCAGGCATTTTATCGAACACCTTATATGCACAACTATTTAACTTTTTCAATAATCTATCTATATTCAAATTATGCACACACAACTAAACTAACAATCAAGAACAATTTACAACAAGTTATTCAATCAACAACCAATAATTAACATAATTTCAAAGTTAGAAATCGGATTCGAACCTAGGGTTCGCGCAACACCACGAACGACGCTGCGACCTGGACGACTTGGGACGGCGAGGGCAACAGGCGACGGTGACGGCGTTGGCGCGCCGGAAGGAGAAGGTGGCGGTGGGTGGCGGAGTCGCAGGCGTCGTGAGAAATCGCCGTCGTCTTCTTCGTCTTCGTTCTCGCGATTACAGATAGAATGAGAGGAGAAGATGAACTGGAGCCGATTTGGGGGAAAACAACAGCTCTATCGCAGCGGTTCTACTAAGAACGCTGAGATAGGTCTTTTTACAGACCTATCTCAGCGGTTCTTAGTAGGAACCGCTGCGATAGAGTTGTTTTTTTTTTAAACGACCCTAGCGCAGCGGTTGTTAATTACAACCGCTGATATAGGTTTGCGGGATTTTAAAAAAGGCCTATCTCAGCGGTTGTTTTTACAACCGCTGCGGTAGGGGCGCTGCGATAGACCATTTCTGTACTAGTGCGCCCTCCACAGTCCCTGTTTATAACTCGGGGAAACAACGCCAGAGAGATGGAAGTCCTCTCATACTCGGGAATACCCGATCTGGCTGTTATTAAGTACTTCTGTGAGAACGGAGAACCAGTCATACGGTAGATCCCGAAGAGTGGGAATCCCGGAGACGGTTTCTACCTGAACAATGTTAACCGCATTAATAGCGAAGAATGAAGAATTTTGTGTATAAGAGAATAGAATTTCCGGCAACCTGGGTCGACATGCCAAGCAGTCGAGGATAGCCAGCGTGCAACGCACCAACCGTGCAACAGGCAAGAAGTGAAATAATGGAACCCGGGACGAGAGTCTACGGAACCATAGTTGTTAAATAATACACCAACGGTATACCAACCGACTAAAGAACTACAACGTAGTGCCCAAACAAGAGACAAGTCTCAGTAACCACGACAAATGCGTGGAACGGGCTACGAAGAGGAAACAATACAAAAAAAAAGGGGGTCTCCAGAATGGGAAACACCTTAGTTAATGATTATCATGTGAATACAGTGAGAAGTCACCCAGAGGATTTATTATTAAGACTGCAAGATCAAGTAAGGGCCAACAAGGCCACTGATGACAGTGCGGGTAAAGAACAATACCACAACCAGTGTGTGTTTAACCGATAGCCAGTTAGCATGGCGCACTTGCTATAGCAAGTGCTACTGTAACAGGGCTGTTCGGGAAGTTTAACAAATACGAAGTACTTAGTAAAGTACCATGAAGTTAAGTGAGATCATCATAACCGTGGAAGGGCTTGATAGCCTAACCTCTGTAATTGGAAGTACACCAGTCAGCAAGAAGCTAGACTTGGTTAAGGCAAGAAAACGTTGTGAAACCATGAAAATTTTTCTTTCAAACTCAGATTTATTTCCAAACCCTTTTTCAAAACCAAAGTTTTCTTTTAAACCAATACTTCTTTCTAACCTTCTTTTAAAACCAAACCAGTAAACCCAAGGGTGGTTAACAAAGATACAGCAGTGGATAGACTGACAATATAAGGGAGTTAACAACAGAATACTTCACCTAGGCGTGTGACGGACACTACGAGTGTACCAACTGAAATGTGGGATGACCACACTCCGATAGGAGCATGTGGGCCTGGCAGACCTACTTATGGGTTAGTCGGGTAAGTAGTAATGTATCAGCATGGTACCCCACATATGAATACAAGTAGAGTCCGGAACACGGGAAGTAGTCGACTCCATACTACGATCAGCAGTAAAAGTCAAGCAAGAGCAACAGATTACCAAGAATGGTTAAAGTAAAGGAACTCAGTTAAGTTAACGAAACTAAAGGAATTAGTGAATTCATTTCAAGGGAATGTTTTAAGAGTCAGGAGGTGCGAAGTGCACTAACTGTTATGTAAAGACATAGCATATGTCTTAAGGATCCCAGGGATAAACATGATAGCTGGAATAGTGACCCAGCCTGTACATGACGAGGCAAATGCCTAATGTGGACATATTAATGTGCAACGAACGGGATGAAACTCCCAGAATGAGTACCTACACTACCAGAAAATGCTGATCTTCACAGAAGAAGATAATAAGCCAGTTAAGAACGCAAAACGGCGTGGTTAACTAAATGTACCAATAAGAGCAAGCCAGATGTAAAGGCATGACTTAGCAATACCCAGGAGCAATCCTTGAAGGGTGTTCACATCAACGATAGTTGAACGAAATAACGGGACTGAAACACAAGGGTTGAAACTAACACCCAGTTTAGACATAAGTTGTCAGTAGATGGACTGACAATCCGAAGGGGCATCCCCTGAAAGGAAGCATGATGCAATGACTTTGTCATGGAGCCCAATCCTACCTCTAAACCATGTAATGTTGTACAGAGAAGTAAATGTGTGTGAACAGCCTACAATGAGCGGAGCTCAAGGCAATAAGGCTTATAAGCCACAAACAAGATATGTTATGTAAATTTGAGTTAATTGTAGAAGTTTGTATTGTACAAGTAAATAGAGCGGAGAACGAACCACTGTCTTAAGAGTGGGGATACCTCTCGATATTGTAAACCATGGAAGCGGTAGTAATGGGAACCAAGTACAAGAAATATGTTAAGGATGGACTATGTTATTATTGCGAGAGAGCAGCATGTGTGTATAAAAAGAAGCACCGAGCTGAATAACGCCGGCTGGTAATTCGAGTGATCAATGCTCAAGGAGCATTCTATAGTCATCCAAATGGGTGGCGAACCATAATAAGAGTGATGTAAGTACATGTGTGGAAGCTAATATGACAGTGAATACCATATAAGTTGATGTTATACAAGGAGTAAGAGCACGGTACGCAGTAAGTGACCGTTGTATAAGTGTTGTTAAATAATGATATGGCAGATAAGACCAGTTATGAATTAAATTCAGTGGTGATGCAAGGTAAGTGATGATAAGCAGACTGGGCAATAAGCCAGTAGTTGGTACTATGTGATAAGGAACTCAGTGTGGATTCCCATTGCTAATAAGAGATTTACTATCAAGAGTTTATGCCTCTGCTGTAACACCCCTCTCCATAATCACGATATAATCTCTCACGTAGCAATAAATAAAACGTCTCGCAGCGGAAAAACAAATAACCATTACAAAACTCACTCGGGTGTCACCGGCCGTTACTCGCCCATGCGAGCAACGCAGCCAAACTACATCCAACTTCCAATACAAATAAACTGCTAACCGCAGTGATAACGAGAAACTATACATCACACTAAGTCCATCAACCATAAACATCGACAAGTGAGCGTCTACCCAATCCTAAAAAAAATACTTAACCTTACCATAAGACCATACACCATCTTCATTACAATACCACATCTCCAATTACCCTGTTCCTGCTCTTCAGCTCCGACAATGATCAACAACCTGCATGAGTGTAGTATCAGCGATAGACGCTGAGTATGCCGGGCTTGGACCCTAATGGTCACTTGTCATTTTAACCATCTTGTTATTAGATTGGTTACATGCTTTACCATTTTACAGATATATTCAATACTGTAATAAACATGCATAATAAATCCAACCATCCATCCAAATATCCATAAACATTCAACCATCCGTCCAAATACCCAAACATTCATTTAATATTCCATACAACATTTATATATCGAACGTATCGAGTAATAACAATGTAATGTACAATGTACATTCGCCGTAGCGTACAGTTTTCTTATTTAATTCACCTTAGCCTTGTAGGCTCCATCCAACCATCAACACACAATAAAATAACCACAAGTATAACCAATGAACAACAAAGCGAAATAACGAGATTAATAAACAAGTATCAAGTCTCGTCCATAGTATTGTTCGCCACTGTATAAGTCTCAATTGTTTTAGTTGTTCAGTTATACCTAGTGACAATGTCTCGTTAAAACGACATGTCTCTAGTTACCCATATATTATGGCGGGTCACCCACGGCAGTAGCCACTCCAACGGTAGAGTCTCCGACCAACGAGCCATTCTAGCTCACGGGAAATTTTCTTGATACTTACGGACCCGTACGCGGACATCCTGGTATCGTTTTTGTGATCACAGCGCGCACCAAGAGCCACATCCTCTTGGCTTTACTTCCATTCCATTAATTAATTAATTATACCATCGCATCGCATTACCAAATTTTCTAACACAGCAGACTAAGGTCATTAGTCCAATCCGGAGTCTGTAAACTCGGGATCCAGTGTTAGATACGAGAGCGGCGTATAGAAAAGGCCAATGCTCCGTACAAAAGTCTCAGATAATATGTATGTGTTATTATCATAGTGCTACAACGTTTTACTTACGTTCCTTATATTTCATATAAGATAGCACCATAGCCGCTAGTTCGTTTTATATATACATAGGTTCATATATACGAACCAATACTGTTAACTCAACAACAGTAAATAGTAAGCAGCTATAAATATACAATTCATGCATATTAATTAACACATTCAGACAAACAATCTTATCACAGATCGCACAGAAGCCTGAACTGAGGAAGTCCTCAGAGACAACCAGAGACACATAACAACATACAAGTTATATCAACCAAATCCGAGCCCAAGGAGCAACCTTAGGTCAACTCGGCAAACCCCTTTAATACCGTTCACCCTGACTGTATTATGGTGGAGTATGAATCAGCAAGATCCTCCGCTCCATGTAGTCCGTTAGCTCGTCAAGCGTCCTTGTCAGAAGTATACTCTAAACGGTAATAAAAACTATAAGTCAGTCTCCATGACTAACTACATCCGGTATTTCCGAATTATAAGTAACCCCGACAGTTCACCCCTGTTTTCTACAGTTTTGTTACGGGTTTCTCTAAAACAGTCGGCTTTGTTACTTAAAACGCGTACGTCAAAACTATTTCAACTGTTAAGTTTAATTCCTTATATTCCTTTTAATCTTATCCACATCTAGTTTAGGTACGTAACCTGTAGTTGCATGTATGCATGCGTTCTTATATTATATTGCATTCTAAAATTCATAACTTATAGTTCGTAATTATATTTTTTTTAAATAACCACCTCATTAAATCATATGGTTTTCAACCAAAATATTTATATCCACATTATATACATTATTCTCGTGATGTATATATATTTTTACCACGTAGGAATTCTCATGAGTTCATAGACTCTTATATTTTATGTTACACTTTATCATCTTTTACTAGATGATATTCCCATTAGTTGTATTATATATACAACTTATATTAAGATTATTATCCTAACATGTAACATTTTATGTTGTATAATTACAACTCCTAAGGTTTATTCCATAAACACCTTAGCTTATAAATCCCATTTATTTATAGTTTGTCACATTATTTTATGTGAGTACCCTTCCTTATACTAATTCCATTAAACCACCTTAATACCATATAATTGTCATAACATTTATGACATTGTAGACCATAGTCTAAAATTCATTTTCCAACTCTTATTAATTCGTATAGCCCCTGAATTTATTTAAATTCCCTTTTGACCACATGACATTATGTAATGTTATACCAAAATGCTAATATCATTGGTATGATATTTTTTTCCTTTAACCCATAACCTATAGTTTTATACAAAACTATTGTACATTGCCTCATAGGCATATATTAAACCTTATACTTTCCTTAAACCATAATTTCCTTTATTTACCAAATCACCCCTTTCTTTTTACCATGTTATATACCATTCAATACAACATTTCTAACTTATAAAAGAGTATAACCTATGGTTATTTTTTTGTAAATTTCGAACAGCCCTTGTGATATTTATAATTGCCATTTGGCCCTATTATAACATATAGTTTACCATATCATTAAAACTATATTTTATACACATAACTTATTAAATTCTCTTAATAATTCTAAAAATCTCCAAATTCCACCAAAGGGTTAGAAATATCCTTATTAACCCATATACTTTCAATATTTACCATTCCACCATCTATTTTTCTCCAAAGTGTCATAATGACATTATAACTACATATTCACATATATAGTTTATCTTAAATTCCAAAATCATTCCAATAAATTCCTAAAAATTCCTAATAGCCCATGGGTGTTAAAATACCATTGTACACCCTTTATTTTGGTAATAACATACTTACCACATATGTTATAAAAATATTACCATTAAATACTTAACTTATTATAAAACCTTAAATAAGTTATCTAACTTATTTTTGGTCAAAACCTAGCATATGGTCAAGGTTGACCACCTTAATATTTCCTTGACCACCAATTCCTTATAATTACGGTTTAGTACCCAAACTTTCTAGAATTCACCATTAACCCCAAAACTTTATAAAATCTTATAAACTTTATTTTAACTCCTTTTTAACTCTAATTTTCGGCCTTATTATTCTAAAGTCCCTAAATTTAATTTAATTACACTATAACCCCTTATTCATTTCGGTAATAATTATATATCACCTAAACTTAAATAAAAGCTTGTAAATGCATAAATAAAATGGCCTAAAACACATGGCCTTATTACAAACATTGGCTTGCAAAATAAATTACACATAAATGTCCCAAAAATACATATAAATTTCAGCCTCACCACACACTTTCCATTTAATTACCAAACTTCCACATAATGTCTTAAATTTGACAATTATGCTTGTTTAATTAGTTATAAAATTTATTAAACCATTCCTTAAACATTTTAAGGTCAAAAAAGACCTTGTTTTTCTCCTTCACTCACGGCAATTAACATACACACACTTAAACTTGTGTTAATGTATCAAGTTAAGGTTTTAAGTGATTTATACCTTGATTTAGCTTAGGTAAAGCCTTGTTTGAGTTCGCCACCTTAAGGAGAAATTCTCCACAGCTTGTTTTACATGTTTTCAACAGAAACCAAGGCCTAGTTAGTCTCCAAGCAAGATCTAACCATAAGAAGTAATTTAATGTAAGGTTTAAGGCAAAAATCACCTTAAGAATGCAAGGAGAGTTCAAGAAGGTTTCGACCTGAATCAAACACACCACAAGGTGTTAGATCTACCATATTGACATAGGAAATAGCTAGATCTCAACAAGCTACCTTGTTATTAGGTTTTACCTTGGAAAAATGCCTTAAAAGAGGGTATTTCCTTTGGATCTCGGCCACCCTTGCTCCAAATGGCTCACCAACAGATTCCACATGAAAAGGAGAAGAATATGAGGCTATGAGCAAAGTTTCACAGCCGAATTCGAAGGGAATCAAAAGTTATGAGCTTAAAGCACATTTTTACCTTAAATGGTCAAGACTTGAACTTTCCTCCTTAGATCTGGTTATGTACGAAACCAACACTTCCTATAACCTCCAAATCACTCTACATAGATGTATAGAAAAGGTTGGAGTGTAGATCAATCGAAAAAGGAAAGAAAGATGAAGAAAATGGGCATTTTTATGCCTTAAGAGCTTACCTAGAGCTTGAAACCTCATCAATGGTGCTTGGGAACTTACCCACGGTTGGAGGGGAGCCAGAGAGAGCTCATGGACAGAGCAAACTCGGCTCAAGAGAAGAAATGAGAGGAAATGACCTATTATTAAGCTTAAAGCACTTTTTTGAAATTTTAGGTCATTATTGGTTTGATGACTCATCAATTCTGATGGGAGCTGGATAATTGAAGCTCAATCAGTGGATACAAGAGGAGGGGGCAGCCGCTGAAGATAAGAGAAAGGTAGGGCTTGATTGATTCAAATTTTGATTGAAAATGGAGTAAATATGTTACTTTAATTCATTTAATGTAAGGTGAGTCACTCTCCTTGTCTTGTTCCTACATGGAGCCACGAAATGCAAGGGAAAAGAGGAGCAATTGGAGGCTCCAAATCAGCTGGCTCACATGGGAAAGGTAAGTGGAGCCCACCTTTTTTGTTTTATAAGGTAAAGTATGTCTTTTTTTGTTATTTTATGCTAAAGTAAAGGACTATATTTAATTGTCACATGGGACTTGTCTCTTGGTCTGTTAAGAGACTTATTTATCTGATTTTATGTAGTCCATTTCGTGGTCAATGGTCAACATTGACCAACTTAGTCAATGTTGACCCAAACGGGCCCCACATTAGGGTTTTATTAATATTTTAATATTAATTTTGTAAAAATTCATAAATTTCTGGAATTAAATTCCTAATATCATATAATATGATATTTTATTATATTTAAAGGTATTTATAACCTTTTAGCTCATTTAAAACCAATTTAAAAGACAATTTCACAAAAACGTGCTTTAAGGAGTTTTAGCGCACATTTTGTGTTGCCTGGTGTTTCTGAGCTTGGTTTTCTTTGACAACGGTCTTGTTGTGTACCTTACATGATATTTGATCATGTAACTCAATTTTATATCATTTAAAGGTCATTAGACCTTTAAGGTTTCTTAGAGTACATCTTTGCCCTTTTTGACCTTGAAGCATGAAAGTGCTTGTTCTTTGTGTTGGAGTGTTTCCAACGGTTATAATATGTTTAATATTATGTTAATAAACTTAGGACAAATTTTTAGGTCCTAAGAAGTTCATTTGGGTATTTATTTACCCTTCACAGTCAAAGGGTGCAAACATCTTGTTTTGTGTTGACCACTGTTGTTCTCAGTTGACTTTTAAGGCATGTTTAGGCCTTAATTAATGTGATTAAATATTTAATCCATGTTTTATTAATTTGGGGTATTTCATCTGCACTCTGTATGACTGAGTGTTTTGGTATGGCATTTGAACAGTAATGATCGAGTGCGATGGATAGGATTCTGGAAATGTTAATTGTGGTGGAAACAGAAAGCGGCTTATAACGCCATAGTGACTGATGCATAGGAAATGCAAAGACATACCAATGAAAGAGTACTTGTACAGGACCAAATGTGGAGGCATGATTAAGAACAAGTGACTACAGTAGCACTAAATACCAAATATTGGTATGGAATATACCTCAAGTGTGGGTAATAACCGAGAGAGCACTACACACTAGGTAGTAGCTCAACCGACAGTAAGTCGGAAGGAATCAAGTCAATCATTGTGAAACACATAACAGTATACACAGTAAATTATTATGGAAGTGGATAGAAAGTTTATAACTCACCGAATTCGCGCACGGTCAGAGATACCACGCATCGGTTGAGAAACCGTTTTTACCAACATAAAGGTGATATTGGAAATGCACAATACAGTAAGAATAACAAATGGGGCAAACTAAGCCCTACAGTTGTCAGAGTTGCGCAGCAGAAACTGGTGAGCCAGTGATTCAAGTGTTGAATGTGCATAGTGAACAGGAGTGAATGACTAATTATTAATGCCTAGAAGCCTCACAGGCCAGAACCGAAACCAGTTAAGAGTTGAAGCAAACTCCAATGAGAATTCTTGGTTTAGGGACTAAACCGTCAATATGGTTAAGATCCTCTAATCAGAATGCATTGTATAATAGACCGCGTGGAAGTTAAAGTACTTCACGACGGCAGAACGTTTTAAACCAATGATTAAGTAATTGATTACGTGGGCGTAATCCCTTTTAAGGGGGGTAGAGCGCAAAACCACTTAGTGTATTACCGTACAAGTGTACGTGGTCTATGGTGTGCATAGCACAAAGTAATTTGTTTTGATGATTGATGTGTGTGTTACGTAAACATACACATTCATTCATGGTGTAATTGTGGTAATAGCGCACAGAAGATGCGAATACCATTGTGATAAGTGTGTTTATTTGTTAACAGTTGTGTGTGATAGTACAAGTGTGGGGAGTAGAAAAACTCCCGGGGAACAAAAACCCCGACAGTGTATAAATGTGAAACTGTGTGTTGTATTTTGATAAAATATATGTGTATGTATACAATATAGTGATTCATGAAAAGGGTATGAAACCGACATAGAACCTAGCGAGAATAAGATTCCCTAGGTAACAGGATTAAAGTGAATGAAGATAACTGGTAGACGGAGTTCTATCCTTTGGAGATGTAATGATTATGACTAGAAAGACTAAAAGATAGAAAATTGGAAATGAGTGTATTACTTGATGCTTGAAAATGAAGTGGGAAGTGGAACTTGATTTGCATGTGATCAAGGGAAGCCGAACACAAATTGGGGTGGAAGGATAGTTCGACACTGATGCTGATCACATCAGGGTTGGATGATTCTCGAAGCTCCCTATAAGTGGTCGCAAATAACCACGCTAAGAAAAGAAGCAAAAAGCATAAGTTGGACTTGGAGTTGTATGCGTTTTCAAAAGGATTTTGAATTGGTATTTATAAAACGTCGATAGATACCTTACATTATGAAAGTACTTTTACTTAACCTTAACAAAGAATATTTTTGTAGTACTTGCCTGGTGACATGGGCAGCATATGTGTTAAAAAAATTAAGTGATTGTTTTGATCTTCCAAGGGACGGGGACCAGAAGGTGTCCATCGCGACCGGGTTCTGCGGGATCACAGTGTATATAAAAGATATTTTTGATTGTTATACATGCTATGACATGTTGTGTGGTACGTGTAATAAATATTATTTTGACCTTGAGTCCTAATGTGGTTGAGTTCCGAAAGTTGTTACGTTACCTAGACCTATGTGTCTAAATGTTCTTATGTTACCTAGACCTATGTGTCTAAATGATGTTATGTTACCCAGACCTAAGAGTCTGAGGATTGTTATGTAAGTGTAAATGTTGTTAAGATACCCGGACCGTAGAGTCCGAGGTTATCATGTAAGTATGTTATGTTATGATTATGTATGGATGTGGAAATGTTGCCCGGACCGTTAAGTCCGAGGTTGTGATGTAAAGTATGTTTGGTTAATGAAGTTTTATTTTGCAAGTAATCCCCGTATTCTAATCCAATGATGTGTGGGAAGTGTGAACTTCGAGGACGAAGTTCTTTTAAGGGGGGTAGATTGAAATACCCCAAACCTTGATATGTTGTTTAAACACTAAACTATGGTATTTGAAGGCCAAAAAGTGCCTTAGAAACATCAGTGAACAATTTAAACCATAGTAAAACACAATAAAACACTAAGACACAGTTTGAGCAAAAACATGCTCTAAGCTTGGAGTGAACTTGGTTAGGACCCAAAGAACCTACCAAGACAAAATAATATTCAATTATGGTTTAATAAGGCTAATTAAGTCCTTAGGTAACCTTGGTAGACGATTAAACCAAACAAAACACAAATAAATACCTTAAAGTCAATATGGGCAAAAATGTGCTCTAAGCTTGGGATAAGTTTGTATAAGACCTAAAGGTCATACATATACCTTAATTATGTGTTAATGAACATGTTAAACCAATTACAAAAGAAAACCAAGCTTGAAAACAAGTTAAAACACAAAATGTGCTTTAAGGAGCTTAAAGCACATTTTTGAAAAATTGTCTTGTAAATGGGTTTTGAGTGGCTAAATGTCCGTCATTACTCTTTAATTAACATTTGTACTACTTAGTATCACATTAGGAAGTCTAAATCAATGGGAAATCAAAAATTTCACAAATATGTGCCTTGGTTAGTGAATAGTGCCCAAATAGTGCTAGTTTTGACTTAAGTCAACTTAGCTTAATTAAATGGTCAACATAAGTCATGAAATGCCCTATTATAGGAAGGGGGCCGGTTTCCTAAGTGGTGACTCACCACCATGTACAAGATAAGTAAAGAAAAGAAGGAAAAGTAAGTAAAAAGAAGAAATTACCTTTATATGATAAATATCTTCAAAAGTAGACCTCTCACCTCACTTTCTTCTTTCTTCCTTAATTCCCACCGATTTCTTCATCTTCTCCCAAGCTCCATCGGTTTTGCTACAGCAAGTAGCCATTCTCCAACTTCCATTGCTTGTAACTTCTAGCTCCATATACCAAATCAAATTCTAAGACCATATTTGTCTTAGTTGGAGCAAGCTCTACACTTCTATCTTTTCAAATCTTCAAAAGCCTCATTTTGGTGCCATGGAGATTCACCATTGAAGGAGCTTGAGCTCACCTTTTCATGCCATATTATTCTCCTTTGCTTCAAGGTAAGGAAAAAACAAAGAAAACAACATTTCCTTCATTTGTTATGCATGTCCGAAAATTCACCATTAATGGTGTCTTCTCTTGTTCTTCCTTAGCTCCATTTCAATCTTCCAAGGGCTTGGTGGAGTCCTCTCTTGATGCTTATTCAAGCTCTCTTTTGTTTCCAAGGTAAAACAACTATCCTAATGTGTTAAGACAATATATATAACCTAGGGTTTGTAAGTGAGTTTAAACATGAAGCTTGAATGCTCATTGGTTTTACTTGTGTATTGAATAGAACATTGACAAGTAGCCAAGTCCTCTTGCCGGTTTCCAAACAAAGAAGAACAAAGGTGTTCAAGTAAAAATCTTGAAGAAAAGAGGTAAATGTGTTAACCTAATGTGGTTTAAATGCATTAGGAAAAAATGAGCTTAAGTTGTTCATTAAAACTACTTAAGGAGCTAATGGTAAATGAGTTAGTAAAATGCTCTCAAGGAGTTTATTAAGGGCATATGTGATGTTGAGTGTATTTGCAGGTTAAAGGCAATATATATGTGGGAAATTCAGTGTTTAAGTTTAATGCAATTTAAGGGCCTAAGAGCCAAGCAATTTAAGATTATGCACTATATTGTTATGTAGTGTAGTTTAAGGATTTTGTTGTGTGTAAAGAACATTCTTTGTGAAAATGAATGTCTTGGATGGGTGAAGGAGGAAAAACAATATGTTTGTGTGTAAGGAATGTGTATTAAGTGATTAAGTGTTTTTGGTGGTGAAAAGGTGAAAACCTAAGTGTTTTGGTGTAAGAAGATACAAGAGAAACTATGTCAAATTTTGGTTAATGAACAAGGAGTTTTAGGTGTTCAAAATGATGTTTGGTGACCTAGGTTGAACTAGGAATGATTAAGGTTTAAATTGATGAAAGAAGGTGAAATAAGGTCTTCTTAGGTGTTAAAATGCCTTGGGTGTTATCTTGGAGGATTTAGAGTGCAAATGAGAGTTAAGGATGTTTCAAGCCATGGTGAGATTGTGTTAAGGATTTATACAAGTTTTGGTACCAATGAGGAAGTAAGGTGTTGTAAGGAAGATGTGTGAATTTGTGGAGAAAATTCTTGGAAGGACATAAAGTATTTATGGTGGGCTAAATAATGTGTGGGAACATGCTATAAACCTAAGGGGGAAATATTATAAGTGTTGGGCATTTTGGCAAGAAATGAGTAAGTGTTTAAAGGTATGGAAAATGAAGTTTTGGGCACGTCCGAACTACCGTCCGAACATGGACGTTCGGACATGCCCTGTTGCGCGTAAGTCTCTTGAGCTTCGACCAGTGTCCGAACTACCGTCCGAATTTGGAAGTTCGGACACACCTATCTCTATATTCTGTTTTGGCCTCGAACAGCGTCCGAACTTGGGAAGCTCAGACGCATGTTCGGACAGTCGTCTGTTTACACCCATTTGAGCCTCGAACAGTGTCAGAACTTGGGAAGTCCGGACACAAGTTCGGACAAGGCGCTGCTTTGACCAAAAACTCTGTTTAAGGTTAGAAAATGAAATCTAATGATGGGGATTGATAAGTAATGATGTTATGAGATTGTTAAGGACGGGTTAGGTGAGTTATAATGACAATTTAGGGGGTGAAAAGTTGTGTTAAAATGTAAGAATAAAACAAGTTAAAATGTAAACTTATGTAACTAGTTAACGGGAGTAAGTCATGAACTTTAAACTTTAAACAATCAAGTTACCCCGATGTTAACGAAAGTAAATGTAATGTTACCAGTTGTTCAAAGATGTTACGAGGAACATAAGTGGACATGATAGAGTGGACTCCGGTGACAGGTATGGTTTTCTTGCAACCTGTGTCCTACCGGATTACACCGGCTTGTATGCCAATGTGTTTTTCTGTATGTTTGCCACGTTATAAGATAATTCATGAAACGAGTTTACAGTCGTTATTGTTGTTGTGTGGTTGCGAACCAATACCGGTAACCTCGAAAGCGTATGAAGGGCTAGTTAACCATTATTAGGTAAACGTAAGAGAACGGTATCCGGTAATAACGTTTCCAACTTAAGGAACGTTCTAACCACAGTTATGCGTGAGTTAGTTGCGTGATGTTGTGTGTGATGTTGTTGTATATGTGTGACCCTCCTTTGTGTGATTAACTCAGTTGTAATACTGTATTGTGTGCTGATGTGATAGGTTCCACAGGGGAGTCTTTATCTGTGAATATTTATATATTATGGGGGGTGAGGAATCCGGTAGTTCCGGTCGCGCGTTGTTTGGGAGTTGTTGTATACAGTTTCTTCAGCTTCCTCTCTGTTGATTGTTTTCCTTCATTGGTCTTCGATCACCCCTGAGCTTAACCAAGGCTCTTGACTCACGTCTGTTGGGGATTATGTATGTTGTGTTCGGGTCACTAAATCTGATCCATCTTTATGTTAAGTTATTCGTTCGTCTAACAGGATGGTAACGAGTTATGTAAACGAGCTTAGCATGAGTTTGACAGCATCCTCTAGGCTCTCCCAGTGAACTAACTATGTTTGGGGCGGTTCCTAAAGAGATCCGTGCCCGTTATGTTATGTGTTATTGATGTACTGCAATGTTATTTGCGATGTGATGTTATGTGTTGTTTTAATGTGAAATATGTGGATCATGGATATGAATCCCAGTTTATAAAAGAGACGTTTATGGAAACCCGACTAGTGGGTAAGTGTCGTCTATTAAGGAAATAGCTCCATTAAGGGAGAAACACTCTAGGGTCAAAGAACACAAGGAGTGATTTATTAGGTGTAGATGTGTTGTCTATATTTGTTGTGACCTCTGTTGTGGATTGTAATGTGTTTTGTGTTATTGGAGTACATGCATGATTTAAATGTAATCAACCGCATGCTAAGACGACAAATAGTTGTGCGTGGCCCGGTAGCATGCGGGTTGCGGGATTACCATACCAGCAAAGGTGCTGAGCCCCTGGGGGGCCACCCTTTCTCTTCTTTTTCCTATTTCAGGTACAAGGAGCTGGAAGCCGTTCGAGAGTAGGACGGGGTAGTCGTTTGTACATGGGTAGTCATTTAAGTTGTATATGTACAGTAGGTGTAGTAAGACCGAAATTGTTATCGGCATTAGTTTGTAGACACTCGGTACAATTGGAAGGTATGTGTATGTTTTGTTGTTAATGGGAACGTATAGTAATGTACAGTCGCTCGGGAATCTAGTCCATCAGACCGATACAATGTATATGTAATAGCCTTGTTAGCCACGTGGGTGGTTAACGGCGTGTAACACCAACGAGTTAAGTAATGTGATGAAGTATGTTTTCCGCTGCAGTTTGTTGTTAAGTGTGTTAATGTTGGATGGGGTGTTACAATGCATGCAACTACAGGTTATAACATATACCTATGCATGCGTTATGACGGTTGAATTAATTATACGAGAACGAACAAATTCGTATTAAGTGTAACGCTTATAAATATGACGGGATGGGAAAGTACAATTCTTACGTTTGAAACCGTTAACCACGACGTTCGAATAAAAACCGATATCTATGTTAAACCGAATATTAATACTTGCTGCAAGTAAGGAATTTTTAAGATAACTATACGTTAATTAGTAACAGTTAAAAATCCGGGGGCGTGGTACCGGGATTACAGACATTATTCGGAAATAACGAATCATACTGTCATGTGGATTGACATATAGCGTTCTTTGTATTGTTAGATCGCTTGTCAGACGTGCGCACTCGAGAAAGCTTAGTGGTCTACACTGCGCGACCTTGACACGGTGTACGGTATGTAAAGGGGTTTGATCCGGGTTGTCCTAAGGAATTCCTCGGGCTCGGATTTGTTTGATAAATAACTTGTGTGAATGAATGTATGTGATTTATGTGTGTGATGGGTGGCTATGTTTACTGCATTATTTATTTATGCACGAACGTCCTATGGGACTAATACTACGTCGACTATAGATCGACTTATACAAAACTACATATGCGAAATGTGTGATTGTGACCACCGTTGCCTGACCTAATACGCTAAGTATTACAAGTATGTAGTTAAAACCTAAGTAAAACACTTAGGAACGGGACACGACATTGTCGGTCTCTAGAGCTTTGACTCGAACGTGAATACTACCTAGAATAATTCTAGGCATGCGTAAGACCCATAGGACAACCAACAAATTAAGTGATGTTCTCCATAACTAAAACTGTAACTGACTATCTAACCAACGAAGTTAACAGTGGAGTGTGAATGAATGTGATGATGTACCTTAATCCAGACAGTCACTGGCTGCTGGTCGCGCGTAGAGATCTCTTGGGTTATCCCGTATTGGGTTTACCCTAGTTAATCCTGAACGAACCTAGATAGATCGTCAGGCGGAGTGTGCTACCGTTGGCACCAGGCCCTTGGCCACCTAAATGGACGCCTTTACAAAGGCAAAGTGAAATAGTCCCAGAGTCTTCGGATGATCAGGGCAGTGAGCACCTTGTGTGTACGTGGGACTACCGTCCAAGTGAGTATATTTCGGGTTGTCCTAATTGACGCCCGACAGTGCTAACCAAAACAAATGATATGTGAGGGCCCGGGGGGCCGAATGTTGTAATACATGATGATGATAACATACGACGTATGATTTACTAATGTTGTCGTATTATATGATGTGTGACTGTGCTGTGTATATTTATAAATGACTGTTTGGATTGGATGAATGGTTACATAATCATACATGTTGTTACAGTATTTATTATATCTGTAAAATGATAAAGCATGAAATCAATCTAATATCAAGACGGTTAAAAATGACAAGTGACCAATAGGGTCCAGACCCGGCATACTCAGTGTCTATCGCTGAGACTACACTTATTGTGCAGGTTGTTGACCTCCGTTGAAGCCGAAGTGCGGGAACAGGGTAGCTAGGCTTACTTTAATTATTGCGCAAGGAATTGTTGTATAATGATATCAGTCTATAGATGTATAACAATACGGTTGTATTCATGTGGGATTTGGGTAGATGCTCACTTGTCGACTGTTATGGATGTGGACTTAGTATGATGTATAGGGATATCTCGTTGTCACAGCGGTTTAGTAGTGATGTGTATATTGATTGTTGGAATTAGTTCTGCTTCGTTACTCGCATGGGCGAGTAATGGCAGGTGACACCCGAGTAAGTTTTAATGTCGTTGTTTATTCTTCCGCTGTAAGACGTTTTATCTTTCTGTTAACGTGAGTGACTATTACGTGTTTATTTGGAGAGGGGTGTTACACTTGTTCTCCTAGGTTCTTATGTACATATTATTTTCTTCTTACCATCATTACTCTCCCAATGGTTTACTACTATTGCCATTTTTTTTTACCCGACCGACCCAACCCTGGGTCAGTCCCCTAGGTCGGTCGGGTGCAGAGACATCGGGTTTAGAAATTTCAACTCGACCGACCCAGCCAGGGTCGGTCCCCAAGGTCGGTCGGTTGCAGAAGATATCCGATTCTAAAATTTCAGCTCGACCGACCCAGTCTGGGTCAGTCTTATGGGTCGGTCGGATGTAGAAGACTCCGAGTTTGCGAATTTCAGGCCGACCGACCCTACCAGGGTCGGTCGAGCCCAGTACCTATTTTAATTACTCACTTTGAACTCCAAACCCCCCTAATTCTCACCCAATCTTTTCCTAACAGGGGGTTTTGTTGTTTGAATTACTAAGTACTGAAGCAAACTGTAAATAAGAACAAGGGTAATAAATGCAAGAGCAACGGTGAGCAAAACAATGATGTTTTTGAATTAATGGAAAGGAAAATTCCGGTTTACTAATCCTCCAATTTCTTCGGTTCCTTTCTCAGTGTGTTTACCGATATCTAGATTAAAATCCTAGAACAGAATTATTCCACGTTCGGTCTCCCCTCGTGGAATCTAATTAACAGCTAATAAATTTTAACTCTCGTTACAAATTTATTAATTGCTAACAGCTTTAAGAATATCCAGTTTAATGATCAGTTAATATCCTAGAGGAATTACCATCTCTAAATTAACCGGTGTTGTTCTGTGTCTATTATCTACCGCAGTTCACTTATAAGCAGATAAACAGGTAAATCCAGTAATTGGCCAAATCACAAATTTATAAATAAATAAGGGACAACACTTTAATCTGTAAAATGGTAAATCACAATAATGGAACCTCAGATTTGGATTACATAGTAAACCGAAATTTATGAAACTACTCAGCCATGGAAACGACAATCACTGCAGCAATATGTAATAACATTAAAGAAGAAAGGGAGGGAAACTCTGTTTTAAGGCGCGTTGATGGAGTCTCGTGCACAACCAGCAGTTCCTCCGTCGATCTCCAGCTGCTTGTGTATTCCTGGTTTCTGTAAGCCGTGTATGGTATTTAATGGAAATAGTGGTGTATGTGAGAGTGGAAATGGATAGTGGATGGAGGAGTGAATGGTGTGGTACGTGAATGGTGGTGTGGAATAATGGGATGAAGGTGATTAGTAGTAGTAGTAAAACTACTACGTACTAGATGGGTAATACGTGAGAAGTGAGATGGGAATGGATGAAATGGTGTAAGAGAGGGAGGAGATATCCAATGGATGTTGTGTGTTTTGAATGAAGGAAATGAGTTCTATTTATAGCACTTGGGGATGAGTACGATGGTGCTTGGTTGGTGGATGAAGCTGGAAGAATTATTAAGCATGGGTTTACGTGAGTGTTGTTGCTGGTTTCAGGGAAATTAGTGGAGGATGATTGAAAGTAGCAGTAGTGGTGGAACGACAGATAATGAGATTATGGGGCGGCGCAGTATAATAAGAAGAGAATTTATCTCTTCTTTTCAAGTTCGCGGCGCTACAGACCTCTGACTCAGCCGTTTGGTCCGGGACTTAGGTCCTGTATAAAGTCCCGGACCATTACTGAAATCAATTCGAGAATTCTGCGGTGATGTGGTCCGGGTCTTCAGTCTTGTATCAAGTCCCGGACCATAGTGTCAAAACAGGTCGAGACTTACAAATCTGTGTGGTCCGGGACTTAAGTTTTGTACAAAGTCCCGGACCATACTTGAAATCCAGTCGAGAGTGAAGCCTCTTTGTGGTCCGGGACTTAAGTTATGCAACAAGTCCCGGACCATGTCTGTATTTAGGTCGAGATTTAGTTTCTTGATTCCATTTAAGCTTGTTTGATTTGCCATGCATTCCATAAGTGATATGAGTGTGTTTCCTTTGAGATAAAAGCCTGAAAAAGCACACAAAAACCATAAAAGAAGATAATTGCAACAAAAACATAAAATTGCTCATAAGATAGGAATTTATCAGTCAATGGTAACAGATTAGGTATCGAAAGACCCTTTAGAAATAGATAAATTCCTGTCTTATCAACATCCCCACACTTAACCTTTGCTTGTCCTCAAGCAATTACTGCACGCAAAATGTACCAGATTTTCAAAAGCGGGGATTTATCAAGTCAGGAAAATGTTCAAGGAAATCTAATGCTGAAAGACGGTCAAAAGAAACAACGACTAGTACTGCAAGTTTTCTTAAACAGTGAAGCTAAGGTGTTTGTCAAATGCATGAGACTATCATCATAACTGTTTAATTCAAACTGTACTCAGGGCTTTACTTTCCTTTTGCTTTCCACAATTCATTGGACGACAAGGGGCAAGAAGTAATGTCATATTCCACATTACCTTTCATTGCCACATACTCATAATCAAGGAAGAATTTGCAATAACTGTTTAGCATGAAAGAGCTTTCCTTCCAATTTTTCTGAGTAGCATTATCATTTCATCCCCTCAGACTTTTTCTCCCCATCCTTGTAGCGGTGTTGGGCCTTCTATCCCAGATCAGATGATCTTAGGTAGATGAGTGATGAGGCACTCCAAGGGCTTAATTACCGAATGGGAGAGGCCTGTTCCGGTTCAGAGTAGATTAGAGGAGTACCTTGCCTTTGTCCTTTCCTTCCTTTCATTCCAAAAGTCCCAAGCCCCAAGTTAGTTCAACAAAATGGTCACAAATTGGTCTCACCTTTATTGAAGAAATAGATGCAGGATTTAACCAAATTGACAATCCAAGAGTATAAACCAAAGTTCTTTGACCGAATTTCAGATTAATCTCGAAAATGTTTGCTACTTGTATATTATTCCCGACTGATGCCTCTGACCACAGAGAAACCAAGTATTCGAATTAAAAAATTTTTTGTGGAGGGCCATCAAGGTAAATGAAGGGAGATAAGTACTGCCTTGCTCACCAGCCAGAAAACAATTAGTTAGATGTGCAACCCCCTTACTACATCCCCCACTTTAGAGAATACAATGTCCTCATTGCTACTAGAATGTGAATATAGTGCAAGAGAGAAAATAGGACTCCCCTGAATAATTGGAAGATGATGTCCCCACACTCATGACAAGGAACGGGAGACTAAGGAGGGTTTGTGACAATTTCGGCAGAGTTCTCCTTTGTTTTCTTTTGATATCGCACACAAAAATGGCAGTCCTGTGTGAATATAGCCAACAGCAGATACTATGTTGCAACAAAGTCAATAGCATAACAAGCAGTGGCAGTAGCAGGAGTGCTAAAATAACCATAACAATCCAACCAGAAAGGAAAAGTACCGCAAATCAATCCTAACAGCTAAAAGTCATTAAAACAACACAAACATCAAGTCAGCTTAAAAGCCAGAAGGGCAATAAAAGAGATAAACCGATGTAGCAGTGACATAAACCAAATCATAGAAACATACCACTACCACCGCCGGGCATGCGCCCATACTCTACTGGGAGAATCGCTCATCGTAAGTCTGGAAGCGGGCCTCCTGCTGAGCCTGGTACTCAGCAAACTGAGCAGCCTGCTGAGCCTGATACTCATCGCAAACTGAGCAGCCTGTCGAGCCTCGTACTCAGTATGACGAGTTCTCTAAAGCTGTGAGCCTCTCACCATATCCATCTAGACGACTCGCAAAGCCGTCAAAGTAAGCTGTAGCGGTCCCCCTCCAATCTCTGAACTCGTGTAGCAACTGCTCATAACCCGGGGCCGGATCAGCAGGCATCGGGAAGTCCGGGATCTCACCACCAGCAGCATCAGCAGCCATCAGCAGCGCCTCAACCTCATCAACAGCCTCAGCCTCATCAGCAACCTCAGCAACTCTGTGCGCGTGCAGCTCGTCGGCGCTTCACCCACTGGTCATCGTCTTCTCCCACTGATAGAATCTCATCATTGTCATATCGAGAGGGGACCGAGGATACTGCATTTCTTCGTCAGAACATCACCATCTTGGCAGCCAGTAGTGAGGATGAGGTGTGGAAATGGGAGAGAGGCGGAGTGATCTGTCTGAACCACCCGGACCTAGAAGTAAAGATGATGCGATGCATACCAGGAGGGACCCCTGCAGCGCATAGGCGTCGTCCAAGATGTAACGCATAAGCCAGCATCATACTCATTCAAATCGGCGCACTCCCGGGGGCGAACATTAGACATCAGTACCCCCAAAATCAAACGCTCTCGAGGGGTGGGTAGTTTATCCCCTGTGACAACCTGCTTGTCCCGGTTATCCTACGCTGCCGATTTTGAACATCGGGATCATGGACAATCAGGTTAATATAGTGCTCCTTAGCTTGTCGAGTCAATAATGGCATATTTGCCCTGTTCTCTGCAGTCGGCATCCGAACAGCTACGGGCAAGTTCATACAACGCCTAATGCTCATGGGGTCCACAGAAATATTCACGCCTTTGACCACAGAATTAATCATATCCCCATTATCACTCACCGTCGCATTGGCATAGAACAACTTAACCAGTCTCGGGTAAAATCTCCCTCCCCGAGTCAGCAGACACACCCATCTTCGTGCATTAAACAGTGTTTCTAAATCAAATTCAGCAATTAAGGTCGGACACACTGACCTTTCAGGTAGTATTTTCCTCTCGCGAGCATGGTACCAATTCCTAGCCGCTTCATTGATGAAGTCGGAATCAACTGTCTCCCGGACCCGGAGTGGAGCCGCATCGGGTGATGGTGGGGCAGCGGTGGAGGAAGAGGCGCCGGCATTGTTACGTCGAGCTCTTTTAGGTGCCATTTGAATGTTGGAAAAATGATTGGTGAAGGTGTGTTGGTGTTCGCAGGTGGTGAAGGGCGGTGAATGTGGAGCGGTGGTCGGAGAGGGAAAAGAGAGTGGAGTGGCAAGGGCGGTTGGGGTTCGTGGGTGGGCGGCGATGTCGAAGTCGAGAGAGAGAGGGCGAGGCGTTAGAGGGGTCTGGAGCGAAGATGGGAGCAGGCGGTGATGGTGCGGTGGAGGTCGCGGTGACAAGGCGGTGTGGTGTTGGATTCGAGTGGGAGGCTGGGTGGAGATTGCGACAGAGAGAGAGTTGGGTGGTGTTACGGGGCGAAGAATCGATGGAGGTTGGCGGTGACGATGGGTGTGCGAAGGTGAGAGCAGAGGTGGGTGTTGGCGATGTCGGAAGAGAGGAAGGGTGGGTGGTGTGTTGGTGGCGCGAAGAACCAGGGCGGAGCGGTGATGGTGAAGTGTTGGAGAGATTGGGCGAGAGAAGGTAAGAGGCGAGAGCGAGAGAGGGAGTTAGGGATTTGAGTGAGATTGAGAAGGCGAGAATGAAGACGACCGTGTTTCATTTTTTTTTTTTCGTAAGCTTCGTTGGTCCGGGACCTAGGATATGCATGAGGTCCCGGACCGCTATGCTAAAATAGGTCGAGAGTGCCTCTGGCTTTGGGTCCGGGACTTAAGATTTGTATAAAGTCCCGGACCATAGTGTCAAAACAGGTCGAGACTTACAAATCTGTGTGGTCCGGGACTTAAGTTTGTACAAAGTCCCGGACCACTCTGTTTATTTCAACCGAAGAAGTGCCTCAGTGTGCTCTGTTTCTCCTCCTTCATCCCTCCTACACTGTGACAACAAACAACTAAAGGAAAACAACTAACAAAGGGATTAGCACATGTAAAACATGAATTAAAATGAAAAAATAAGAGGATAGAAGAAAGAGATTGGGTTGCCTCCCAATGAGCTGCCCGTCTTTTCGGTCTTTGGCTAGACCTTGGTGCATCAATTTGAAGAATTAGGGTCCCGGAGCAAAAGTGTTGAATGAGCCATATCAACATTGCTCCCTTGGTATAATTTCAACTGTGATCCGTTAACTTTGAATGCTTCTCCTTTCTCGTTGACTAGACCAATGACTCCATAAGGGGAAACATCGGTAACTGTGAATGGACCGGACCAGCGAGATTTCAGTTTTCCCGGAAATAATTTCAGTCGTGAATTGAACATTAGCACTTGGTCACCAATTCGAAACTCTCGTTTCACAAGCAATTTATCATGCCATCTCTTAGTCCGTTCCTTGTAGATCTTGGCATTTTCATAGGCCTCTTCTCGGAATTCGTCTAGTTCACACAACTGTAGTTTCCTTTCCTCACCGGCCTTCTGCAGATCACAATTTAGAACTTTAAGTGCCCAAAATGATTATGTTCCAGCTCTACGGAAGATGACACGCCTTCCCAAAAACCAATTTGTAAGGAGACATTCCCAAGGGTGTCTTATAGGCTGTCCGATAAGCCCACAAGGCGTCATCTAATTTCATAGACCAATCCTTACGGGATGAACTAACAGATTTCTGTAGAATCCACTTAATTTCCCTGTTAGTTACCTCAGCTTGCCCATTGGTCTGTGGATGATAAGGTAGGGATACCTTGTGTCTTACCCCATATTTTGCAACAAGGCTTCAAACTGCTTGTTACAAAAGTGGGATCCTCCATCACTTATGATTGCTCGTGGTACACCAAACCTAGTGAAAATGTTTTCTTCAAAAATTTCAGCACAACCTTTGCATCATTAGTAGGTGCAGCCACTGCTTCAGCCCATTTAGTCACGTAATCGACAGCCACCAAAATATAGAGGTTGGAATGTGAAGAAGGAAATGGCCCCATGAAGTCAATCCCCCATAAATCAAATGGTTCCACCTCCAAGATGTAATTTAAGGGCATCTCAAGCTTCGTGAAAGGTTACCTTGGCGCTGACAGCTATCACATGTGGATACAAATGCATGGCAGTCTTTATGTAGTGTTTTCCAAAAGAAACCTGCCTCCAATACTTAGCTGCTGTCTTGGCGGGCCCGAAGTGTCCTCCTACTTCTCTTGCGTGACAGTGGATAAGGATGTCTCTTGTTTCAGCACCTGGAACACATCTGCGAATCATCCCGTCCGCGCAAACCTTGAAGAGAAATGGATCGTCCCAAAGGTAATGCTTGACTGTGGAGAAGAACTTCTTCTTCTGCTGATATGACAATTCTGGAGGAATAATGCCCTTGGCTAGGTAGTTTGCAATATCGGCATACAAGGGTCCGTGGGACAACTGATCGAGTAGACAAACTCATCAGGAAAATACTCGTTAATCGGTTTGCCATCATCTGGGATTTCCATACGGGATAAGTGATCTGCCACTCCATTCTGTGCTCCAGGTTTGTCCCTAATTTCAATGTCAAACTCCTGCAAAAGTAAAATCCATCTGATTAAACGAGGTTTAGCATCAACTTTTCCAAAGAGATACCTGAGAGCGGAATGGTCGGTGTGCACAATGACTTTGCTGCCAATAATGTATGGTCGAAACTTGTCGCATGCAAAGACAATTGCCAGCAGCTCCTTCTCCGTTGTTGTGTAGTTCTTTTGTGCCTCATTCATAGTCTTACTAGCATAGTAGACTATCCTCAATACCTTGTCATGCCTCTGACCCAAAGCTGCTCCTAATGCGTAATCGCTGGCATCACACATTATCTCAAAAGGTAATGACCAATCAGGAGCAACAATAATAGGTGCAGAAACCAAATTAGCCTTGAGCAAATTAAAAGCATCTAAGCACTCTTTCGTGAATTCAAATTTTGCATCTTTAATTAACAGATCACAAAGAGGCTTAGAGATCTTAGAGAAATCCTTAACGAAACGCCTATAAAAACCTGCATGACAGAGAAAACTTCGGACATCCTTTACCGACGATGGTGGTGGAAGTTGCTCTATTACCTCAATCTTTGATTTGTCTACTTCGATCCCTTTCTTAGAAATCTTATGTCCGAGCACGATGCCTTCCTGCACCATAAAGTGGCACTTCTCCCAATTGAGCACCAAGTTAGTCTCTTGCACCTAGCTAAGATTAAATCCAAGTCGCTCAAGCATGAATCAAAAGTAGGTCCAAAGACAGAAAAATCATCCATAAAGATTTCGATGCATTTTTCAATAAAATCAGCAAAGATAGCAGTCATGCATCTTTGAAATGTAGCTGGTGCATTACACAAACCAAAGGGCATGCGTCGATAAGCGTAAGTACCATATGGACATGTAAAAGTAGTTTTCTCTTGGTCTTCCTTAGCAATTGGAATTTGAAAGTAACCGGAGTAACCATCTAAGAAACAGTAATAGTCTTGTCCTGCAAGCCTCTCCAACATCTGATCAATGAAAGGAAGGGGGAAATGGTCTTTTCCTAGTGGCGGCATTTAATTTCCTATAATCAATGCAAACTCTATGCCCGGTAATAGTACGCTGAGGAATTAATTCACCTTTATCATTAGGCACCACAGTTAAACCTCCTTTCTTAGGTACGACCTGTGTAGGACTTACCCATTCGCTGTCAGAAATAGGGTAAATGATACCTGCATCAAGAGCTTGATGACTTCCTTTTTAACCACCTCTTTCATGTGCGGGTTTAGTCTTCTTTGAGGTTGTCTTGCTGTTTGTCATTCTCCTCAAGGTAAATGCGGTGAGTGGTGAGTGCAGAATGTAGGGCAATGCCTTTGATGTCAGCAATAGACCACCCTAATGCCTCTTTGTTCTTCTTCAAAACCTGCAACAAGGCTTCCTCCTGTTCATTGGTTAAACTGTTAGAGATAATGACAGGCAAATCAGATGGAGGAACTAAGAAAGCATATTTAAGGTGACTAGGAAGAGGGTTAAGTTCAAGAGAAGGTGGTGAGTCCACAGAAGGAGCTAGTGTTCTTTGGAATTCGGTCCAGCGGCTCCTCCTCGATTTGTAGTTCTTCCTATATGGCCTACCAGCAGCAAGCTGAAATGCTGCAGCAGAGAGCAGCAGAGACTTCATCATGAACTGTTTCAATGGATTCTACCAAGCACTTTTCCAATGCATCCAGCTCTGTGGGGGCTGTAAGAATAGTCCTGCATCAAGGTATCAATACAATCTAAACTAAAACAAGCATGAACATCAGAAGGGTGGGTAGTAGCTTTGGTCATATCAAAACACAAGCTGCTCATCATGCAACCGAAGTATAATCTTCCCTCCTTCAACATCAATGAGGGTCCTTGCTGTACGCATGAATGGTCGACCTAATAGAGCGGTACCACCTGTCTTCCTCCATGTCTAAGATAACAAAATCAGCAGGGAAAGCAAAAGTACCAACTGAAACAATTAAATCCTTACCACCCCTAGGTAGGATGATTGACCTATCGGCTAATTGTAGAGTAATTCGGGTAGGTTCACATTCTCCTAGACCAAGCTTCAAATATATTGAATAGGGCATTAAGTTGATACTTGCACCTAAGTCACATAAACCCACCACAATTCACATTACCTATCGCGCAAGGTATGATCGGGGTACCTGGATCATCAAGCTTAGGTGGAAGCTTCTGTGAAAGGACGGCTGAAACGTTCTCGGTAAGCTGCACAGTATCTTTCTCCACTAAGGACCGTCTATTGGACAGGATGTCCTTCGAACTTCGCATATATCGGCATCTGTTTAATGCATCAGAACAGGGAATGTTAATGGTTAGTTTCTTAAAGATACTTAAGAACTTACCAAACTGCTCATCCAGGTCTCTTTTTCAACCGGTTTGGAAAGGGCACTGATGCTAAATCTATGTGCGGCGTGGAGGTGTGGAAGTCTTAGAAGTCTTACTAATAGCCACCTCATTTTCAACCGGTTCCTCCTGAGAGCTCTTCGGTGTGGTTTCTTCATTTTGCTTAACATTAGGAAGAGGAGCTTCAATTTCAGGAATCACCGGCTCAAGCGTGTTACCACTTCTCAATGTGATGGCCTTGGCGTGCTCTCTCGGGTTCTGTTCTGATTGACTGGGTAAAGAACCCAAGGGGCGCTGAGCTAACTGCTGTGATATCTGAGATATTGAGTTTCGATGTTCCTATTGAATGTCTTTGATCATTGTTGAAGGTCCTCTGCTCCTGATTGAAAGCTTCTAGCTCATTAAATTCTTGGTATTGACAGTGATGAAATCATTCATTCTGGCCAGAAACTTCATCCATACTAGAGGATGCACCAGCACCTGTATTCTGCACTTGCTGATTCTGCAGTGGCTGCTTCTGATAAGAGGAATATATTGTGCTGTGAGGTCTCTGATTGTAATTGCTGTTTCCGCCTCCAGCTTGGTAACGATTCTGTTGCTGATATCCTTGATTGTTTTGGTTGTTGTAGAAGGTCCCTTGCCTGTTTCCCAGATAATTTACCTCTTCGTTTTGCTGAGAAGTACACTGGCACATGTTGGAGCTTCTACCACAATACTCACACTGTGGGAAGGAATCGGTCACAACAGCGGCGCTTGACTGAGGTTTCATCATAGCACACATCTTCTCGAACTGCTTTGACATTGCTTCCATCTTGGCAGCTAGAAAGGTATTTGAATCTACTTCATAGACTCCAGCGGTTTTCTTCGGTGCAGCTTCTCCTGTTCTCGCACCTCCCCACTGATTGGATGCATTGGCGATGGTATCCAATAGTTCCTTGATTCTAGCTATTGGTAGCTCCATGAGGCTTCCTCCTGCACAAGTGTCTACCAACAAACGACTTGAATGATCCAAATCTTTATAAAAGGACTGTAAAATTACCTCCTCTCCCAAGCCATGGTGTGGTACTCTGCGCACAATCCCTTTGAAACGCTCCCATGCCTCGGATAATGTCTCTCCTGTGAACTGCTTAAAGTTGGTAATCTCTCCTCTCATCATCAGCATCCGAGAAGGAGGGAAATATTTTGCCAAGAATGCATTTGCTAACTCCGTCCAGGTAGTAATACTGTTTGGTGTCAATGAGTTTAGCCATTCTGCAGCTCTGTCCCTCAGGGAGAATGGGAAGAGAGTCAATCTAGCAACCTCTTGTGAAGCTGATGTAGAACAAGCTCCTACCAACCTCAGGAAAGTGGTGTGAGATGGACATTGGGATCTTCAGTGATTGTTCCGCTGAATTGAGGTGCATTCATGACCATAGTAACATAGTGCGTTTTGAACTGCCACTGCACTCCTGCTGGTAACGCAGGAATTACTATTGGTGAGGTAAGCCCTTCAACGCTTGGGCGGGTGTAATCCCTCATGTGCCTCTCTGGATTCTCCATATTGGTTCCTGAGGGGTTGTTTAGAATTTCTTCTTCAACAATTCCTTCTGTTGGTGAATCTTTTAGGAACACCTCCTGCTCAATTGGAGGATCCAGCACTAACCTCTTCCGAATCCTTCTTGTTACTCTTTCTATCTCTGTTCGATTTCGAATTCAGGGTCTCCTTCAGAACGAGTTTTGACCATAAACCAAGATCAGATAACTGATAGTAATGTAGTTTCTAAAGAACAAAATAAAATGAAATAAATAAAGGAAAATAAAATTAAATAAGATACAAATTAAAATAAAAATCAAACTAAGCAACCGTGCCTCCCCGGCAACGGCGCCATTAACTTGTTGGGTAAAAACCTAACGGCAAGAATACCGGTCGATTATAGCAAGTTTTCCTAGAAGTGTCCCTCCAGGTTATCGAATCCAGGGGAGGCAGCTTTTTAGTTTGATTAATATTTAAGATCAAAACAAAGTAAAATAACTCAAGTAACAGGGGGTTTGTTTGTTTGAATTACTAAGTACTGAAGCAAATGTAAATAAGAACAAGGGTAATAAATGCAAGAGCAACGGTGAGCAAAACAATGATGTTTTTGAATTAATGGAAAGGAAAATTCCGGTTTACTAATCCTCCAATTTCTTCGGTTCCTTTCTCAGTGTGTTTACCGATATCTAGATTAAAATCCTAGAACAGAATTATTCCACGTTCGGTCTCCCGCTCGGTGGAATCTAATTAACAGCTAATAAATTTTAACTCTCGTTACAAATTTATTAATTGCTAACAGCTTTAAGAATAATCCAGTTTAATGATCAGTTAATATCCTAGAGGAATTACCATCTCTAAATTAACCGGTGTTGTTCCTGTTGTCTATTATCTACCGCAGTTCTCACTTATAAGCAGATAAACAGGTAAAATCCAGTAATTGGCCAAATCACAAGATTTATAATAATAAATAAGGGACAACACTTTAATCTGTTAAATGGTAAATCACAAAGATAATGGAACCTCAGAATTTGGATTACATAGTAAACCGAAATTTATGAAACTACTCAGCCATGGAAACGAAAATACTGCAGCAATATGTAAATAACATTAAAGAAGAAAAGGGAGGAGAAACTCTGTTTAAGGCTCGTTGATGGAGTCTCTGTGCACAACCAGCAGTTCCTCCGCTCGATCTCCAGCTGCTTGTGTTTCCTGGTTTCTGTAGCCGTGTATGGTATTTAATGGAAATAGTGGGTATGTGAGAGTGGAAATGGATAGTGGATGGAGGAGAGGAATGGTGTGGTACGTGAAGGTGGTGGTGGAAATAATGGGATGAAGGTGAATGATAGTAGTAGTAGTAAACTACTACGTACTAGATGGTAATACGTGAGAGTGAGATGGGAATGATGAAATGTGTAAGAGAGGGAGAGGAGAGATCCAATGGAGTTGTGTGTTTGAATAGAATGAAGGAAATGAGTTCTATTTATAGCACTTGGGGATGAGTACGATGGTGCTCTGGTTGGTGGATGAAGCTGGAATGGAAAGGAAGGATTATAAGCATGGGGTTACGGTGAGTGTTGTTGCTGGTTTCAGGGAAAATTAGTGGAGGATGATTGAAAGTAGCAGAGTAGTAGTGGGATGTGTGGAACGACAGTAAGGATTATGGGGCGGCAGTATAATAAGAAGAGAATTTATCTCTTCTTTCAAGTTCGCGGCGCTAAAGACCTCTGACTAGCGTTTGGTCCGGGACTTAGGTCCTGTATAAAGTTCCGGACATTAGTGTCAAAACAGGTCAGACTTCAAAGCTGTGTGGTCCGGGACTTAAGTTTTGTACAAAGTCCCGGACCATACTTGAAAACAGTCGAGAGTGAAGCCTCTTGTGGTCCGGGACTTAAGTTTTGTACAAAGTCCCGGACCATACTTGAAATCCAGTCGAGAGTGAAGCCTCATAGTGGTCCGGGACTTAAGTTATGCAACAAGTCCCGGACCATGTCTGTATTTAGGTCGAGATTTAGTTTCTTGATTCCATTTAAGCTTGTTTGATTTGCCATGCATTCCATAAGTGATATGAGTGTGTTTCCTTTGAGATAAAAAGCCTGAAAAAGCACACAAAAACCATAAAAGAAGATAATTGCAACAAAAACATAAAATTGCTCATAAGATAGGAATTTATCAGTCAATGGTAACAGATTAGGTATCGAAAGACCCTTTAGAAATAGATAAATTCCTGTCTTATCAACCACTTAACTTCTACTAAATTTTGCCCATAACTTACCTACAATTTAACATACCCAAATTCATCAATCTCACCTAAATCTCCAAAACTAACCACACCCATAGAGGGTCCTACAGCACACAACCACTTCATCAAAAATTAATCCAAATCTCAGCCAGGCACAATCTAATACAATAAATTAAAAGCTTGACACCTAGACCCTTAGTTCAAAATCATTTCACAAATTCTCTCAAAACTTCCATCAAACACATGATATCCTCACATTTTGGTTCATTCATTAAGTAAACCATCCCAATATCCTAATAATTAGAATATACATTAAGGTAGGTCTTACCTTGGGTTTAACAAATTTCCTTTTCAATTCTCCTCTTCTCCTCTTCTTCCATTTTCGTCAAGTGGGCAATGCAATTGCTAAGTTCCATCCCAACATCAAAATAAGGAAATGAGTCTAAGTAAAAACGCTTAACTAATAATTAAAATGCTTAAGACACTAAGATTGGTCATTACATTGGAACCCTAGAAATGGGGTTTTTTATCGACAATGAAGGGAAGGCTTCCAACCACCATTGGAGGCTTGAATGAATGCTCAAAACAAGAAGAGAGCAAGGCATTAAAAAGGGAAAAAAAACAGTCAAACCAAGAAGGAAGGGAAATAAGGGGATGTTTTTCTTGGATTTTCTTACCATGAATGGAAGAGGAGATGAACTAGCTCCATAAAATGCCATGTCCTTCACAAATGGGGTATACCCATGGAGATGAACTTCACCATTTTGGGATTTTGAAAAGAGAGGAATGTAAAGCTTGGTGAGGGAGCAAAAATATGTACTTTGTTTTCCATTTGGAGCTTTAATAAAGCTTGAGCAAAGGAGAGAAGGTGGAGAGCCATGGTTGGACTTCAAAAATCGGCAACAATGTGGGTAGAGGAGGAGAAGCAGCCGTTTTGGTGGAGGAGGAAGGAATATGAGAGAGGGGGAAAATGAGAGTGAGAGGAGAGAGAGAGCGAGAGAGAGAGAGAGAGTGTGAATGTGTAACGCCCTTATTTAACATATTTATAGCGAAAATAAAATACTAAAGACGTACAGACCATCGGGTTCCAAACACCGGCAACCAAACCTCACCAAATTACAACTGTCACGGCATGAACCTCGAGAAAACTTAACAAACGTAAAACATTAATAAAAACACATAAACTCTCAGAACTAATCCCATCCCATTCACTCGTTCTCTTCGTGGGCCACCTGTAAAAGAAACTCGTACCTGCAGATACAACCAAGCAGCCCACCCCGAGAGGGGTGGGTCAGTTCCTGGAATGGAACTGGTACGATCCTCCAAACAAACTTATAACACAACTCTTAAATAAATAATAGCT
This sequence comes from Limonium bicolor, assembly GCA_023374045.1. NCBI lineage: Eukaryota > Viridiplantae > Streptophyta > Magnoliopsida > Caryophyllales > Plumbaginaceae > Limonium > Limonium bicolor. The sequence continues at coordinate 131,164,851 of CM041779.1, forward strand.
TGAAAGCAATCACTTAAACCACACAGAGGAACAAGGATTTCACAAATCACCAATAATCAAGATAACAAAGATAAGAATAAAGGTAAATAACAGAAAAGTAAAGTTAGGGAAACAAAACCACATCACATGTTAGTGAACACCATTTGCCTAGTTAACCCAATTCCCGTTAGGAGTAGAAAGACTCAGATAGTCACAAAGGATAGGAATGAAAAGATAGATCCAAGAACCCAATAACTCAAGAGTGTGAATAATTCAACTGGGAGAGATGGCCCCCCCACCGCCAGATATAAATGTCCGTATGGACGAGGGATATACAGCCCCCTGCTGTCAGATTAAAAATGTCCTGGTGGACGAGGGATATACAGCCCCTGCTGTCAAATATAAATGCCCCTATGGGCGAGGGATATACAGCCCCCTGCTGTTACCATTGAAGACGGCGCACGTCGAAACCTCAAGAACCAGCTCATGGATGATGAAACGATATCCAGAGTCAAAAGAAGAATTTACCAAAATGACCTTTCCAAATTCCCACCAGAGTCACTAACTACCCAGAGCAATACCAAAACACTCAGTCCTACAGAGTGCAGAAGCGTAAACCCTAAGTTGTCAATGTCTAATGGAACAACCAAAAGGAAGGAACCAATACCCAAGTGAGTTTCACATTCAAGGCTCAGTTAGTCACACAAGCTGAGTTAGTCACACAAACCATTTCCTTTTAGAAATTCCTCTTAAACGCAGTTAGCGTTTGTCAAAAACATCCCATAAGTCAATCAGCAAAGTATCGGAGTTCAAGAAATCGTACCTGGTATGTGAAGAACAATAAATAACTCGAATAAGTGATTCCCCAATAGTAACCTATAATTAAGGTGTTCCAAGTGTCGATTAGTTGAGGGACTTATAAACTAAACAACCTTCTTTCCTTACTGATTAATAGTTCCAGGTTTACCATTATTCTCTCACAAAGATTTGGGCTTGACTTGTTAACTAAATCCTTTGCTAGGCCCATTTCGTTTAGTTTGGAATGATTTAGAATTAATTCCTGAGAGTGGCCCAAACTCTCTTTGAATTGATTAAGTGGGCTTTTGGAGTTCATAGACTTAGGCTTAGAAGGTTAGCCCAAGACCGTGTTACGTTTATGTTGTGTAATTAAACCTTAAGTTAATAGTGACTATCTAATTACACACCGATTAAAACCTAAGGTTTAACTTTATATATATTCTACTTATTATAACTATCACAAGGAATATTATTTCCCTCATCTATTTTAATGTATTTATATACATATATATTTTATATATATCTTTATGTATTAAGATTTATCCATAACATTTTTAGGAAATTTTATTGTATTTAACTATGTTCAATAACTTCTAGGCACACCACAACCGACACATGGTTTAATAATAAAATGTTTTCCTTTATTTATTTAATATATATAAGTATACCTGTATTAGAATTTAACTAAGACTTACCCTATGTAACTTATTATATTTAAACTATCCTATTACTACCAACCTTTAACTGCATTCCAAGTATGTTTCATAAAGTATTTCTTTTACTATATCTTAGGATTCTAGCTCTTATAATATTTAGTTATTATAAGTGTTAATTTATTAGTTCATTGCTTTACTCTAAGTTACTACTTTATTCCCTTTTTATATATGCGTAAATATATATATATATATATTCCTTAGTTTTAATTAAGAATATTAACTCCCATATAATATAATAAATAAAATGTAAAATAATTAAATTCCTTGATTTACTAAGTTTCTATTTAAATTTTACCATATAAGTATATATACATATATGTAAATAACTTCACTTCTCTTAAAAGCTAATACAAAAACGTTTATAAACTTACTGTTATAAAATGTTAATTTAGTTTCCCATATTTTTCCCAGCTTAAAAAGTTTAGGAAAAATTACATCGCCCCCCATGACGTTTGGCGAAATTACACAGCCCACCCACGAGGTTTCAAAAATTACTTTGCCCACCTATGTGGTTTCCACAATTTTACATCCAGCAACTTTTCTAATATTTGATCAACTTAAAAGATGGTTAAATGATATCCAAATTTGATGAAACTTTACATGGACGATATTAAAGTGTTATATTTTTGGTAAAACGTGAAATCCAACGTTTTTTAAGCTCATATATGATCTGTGGGACCCGATGAACGTGTCTCATGTTTCATTGGGTCCCACAGGTCATATATGACCTTAAAAAACTTTGGATTTGGCATTGAACAAAAATATAACACCTTAGCATCGTCCATGTAAAGTTTCATCAAATTTGGATATCATTTAACCATCTTTTAAGTTGATCAAATATAGAAAAGTTGCTGGATGTAAATTGTGGAAACCACATGGGTGGGCAAAGTAATTTTTGAAACCTTGTGGGTGGGCCATGTAATTTCGCCAAACGTCATGGGTGGGCGATGTAATTTTCCCAAAAGTTTATTAACAAACCATACTTTAATTTTTTGTTACATTAAAAACCATATATTATAAGTTATTCTTATGAAAAACTCATAAACACAATTTTAAAACCATTTACCATTGCCCAAAAATGCGCAAATTAATATACAGTAACTATAACATTTTAGACATATTATAAAGTTTTTATTTCATAAAATATCCTTTTAAATTAGCCAAATAATTCCAGAAAACCCGTAACTTGCAAAATCATAACTTACGTTAAAAACTCCAAAACCATATTAATTTACGTCAAAATAAACTAGATTTAATAAGGAACCTATGGTTAAAATTTCAAGTCAAATACATTCGAGATGGTATTAAATTAACTCAACAAGTTAGGGTTATTTACTGGAATTTATAAAACTTTAATAACTTAAATCTAAAACGTTTTAATCTCGGCCGTCCGTTTCTTTTAAACTACGATCGGACGGTCCGAGGTTACCGAGTTCTTCAACGATTCCCAAACCCGATTCGAGTACTAATTCACCGATTTCTCACAATCTACATAACCAATTGAGTGATTCTTCCTTTATTCGTTTTGAAATTAAATTACTGTTCTAATGACACTGATTCCACCACTTATGATGCGGTATTCCGCAAAATCGAATCTGGGTTCGAAGTTAGGATTCCTAATTCAGTTCGAATTCAATTTGGCTAAATTCTCCTAATTCAACGCGTAATAGATTAAATTGGAACATGGGTTAGGCCGGTAACATGATTACGAATGACAATAACGAAGCAATTTGATCGGAAACTCACCGGAGTTGCAATAATGGGGGAATTCGAATTCGGAATTCTGGAAAGGTTCGAATTTTCGAGCAGTTCACGAGGCCGACTTTGAGGATCTCTAACTTGCAGTACAGATCGAGTTAGGCTATGTGTAAGGGCTTAATCGAAAGAGTAAACTTACCCCTACATATTGATAACAAGAACTAACTCTAACTCGCAACACACAAGAAGAAATTAAAGTCGAAAGTTACGATTTATACCTTGCAGTTTCCTGTGATTTCATGTGATGTTGAATCGGAAACTTTAGGCAACTATATCCTCCAAACGGTTACGAATCAGACTTGGGCATAAACATGAAATTGTAGAGGGATTAGAGATCTTCAAAACAAGCTAAAGAAATCAAATTTTGGTTGAGAGACGAAGAAGTTATGATCGAACGAAAGTTACCTGAATTCGGTGAGAAACTGGAAACTGGGTACAGGTTTCGCAGGTAGGCAACTTTAGATCGAATTTGCGGCTGATGTATAATGAATTAGGGTTTGTGTGAGTAATGGTTGGAAAGAGGACGTTTTGGAGAAGAGGAAGAAGATGACATTGAAAAATATTGAGAGATGAGTGAGATATAGTCGTCCAAAGTTAGGGCAAAATACTGGAATCTGTTACCGAAATTCAAGGAGATAGAAATCGCCTAAGTCCTGGCGCGTGTGAGCTTGACACGTGGAGTCATTAAAATTTTGGCTCTAAACTTTATCCTATCATAACTTTGGCTAGGATGATCCGTTTTTGACGTTCTTTTTATCGATCTTCATGGTTTTCCATAACCTATTTATTGGTATAGGTTTCATGGGCTGGTTTGACCATTCTCAAAAAGTCAACCCTAGCAAGGCTTAATAAGCTTTAAGGTTTCTAGAATTTTATATTGACTTTTATGTTCCAAATCAACGCTCCCAATATTTCTAAAATCTTTATAATATAATTGGAGTGTCTATGAATTTTTCCAAGATTTATTAACTTATAAATCTTGTTATTAATTCATAATACTATATAATAAATTAATTTAATATATTATTATTTAGGGTTTAAAATAAGAAGTCCCCCAAATAATTTTTAAATAATACTATATTTAGGTTGGTGTGTAATAATAACATTCAGGGTTTTTATCAAAGAAATCCCCTAAATTAATGTAAATAATTTAGGGGTTTTTCAGTATATCCCCCTTAAAAGAAACTTCGACTCGAAGTTTAGAATCAACTAACATTTCCAATAAACATTCCCATTTGTAACTTCCATACCAAACGTTTAGAATCAACTAACAGTTCCAATAAACATTCCCATTTTAACTTCCATACCAAACCTTTAATTTCCATCCATTCCCATTTCCAATTTTTACACAAGATACTCAAAATCAAACCGGACCAAGATATACCAAAATATTTCATAGATAGAAATCACAAACACATCACGTGTAGCTCAAGTACATACATACAGCTCTCCTTCATCCCACTAATAAAGTAACCGGGCATAATCTGGATGAGGTAACGAAGGAGGAGTATGCACCAGTTCCCCCTAAAAAGAGCTAAGGTACGCCCTCGTACCTCTACTAACGAGAACTCATATAGACTAAATGTAGGGAAGTATCATGTAAAAAGATGTGGGTACTTCACTCTCACTCTCATGAGTCCTCAGTCTCCCAGTAGATTCCTCGACCCCATGGTAAATTAGTCTGGCTGCTCCTCCAAATATTAGCACATCACCTGACTTCAGAGGATCTTGGTGGCAAGTCCATCCTCTTCTGGTCACCGAATAGGAACTCCGCGTCGTCTCCAAGTGATATGGAAACCACTGGAACTCCTTTGGTGATGGATTCTAGGGATTCATCCTTATCTTGATGCAACCCTAACTTACCTTCTTTTCCATAAAAATTGATGATGCAGCAGACGTTTGAGGTTAGGTCTGGGATGGGCTCATCCTCCAATTCTTGTGTTGCCTTAACTACAACTCTAATGATGGTCTGCAGTTCCTCCGATTGGTGGCACCTCCACCTCTTCATAGCTCTTGGTGGTGTGGTTCCACTTCTTACCTAGGCACATGATCTTCACCTTCATGATTAAACCATTCTTGAAGGTAGGGGTGTAAAAATTTCCTTCATTCACACCTAACTCTCTGATCTTGAGGATCAATGCATACTGGACTGCTAGGGTCAGGTACTCTCGTAGTAAGATCATCCCGGGTCTCAAGACCTCACACTTCTCTGGTGGGTGTGGTTTTGGCTTCAAAAGGAATGTTGGGTGTGGAATATGGCAAAATAGGAAAGCAAATATCAAAAGCTGAACAACAATTGCCATTAAATAAATAAGTCAAGTTTCACAACTGGAAATGAAAGGTTCGAAACGAAACAAATGAAGGGTTTATAGTTCATCCCTTATACATTGACAACGAAATACTAGACAACTGAATGTAAAGAAAGTAAGGGTCTAAGCCTCTTCATGAGGGAAATAGTCCTCACCAGGTGAACTCGGGTCATCACTTGCTGCCCTCGACGCGGTCCACCATGTTAAGGACCGGTGCCTTGCCCAGCCTCTGAGGGTAGTTCTGTCCCGGCCTCTGTGGATGGCTCTGGGCAGGGCGGCTGGTAAATGGTTCAGCACCTCCTGTGCCACCTCGACCTCCTCCAGTAGTAGTAACAGCTGGGGCTCTAGCAGTGGTCCCGGTGGCGGGCTTGTAGTTCCAAGAATCCAGGTTCTTGTGGCATTCGAATCCCCTATGCCCTTTCTTACCATAGTAGTTGCATTCCACCAGATTTCCTTTACAATCCTTGCCCGGGTGGTCCTTCTTGCACCACTTGCAGAAGTATCTTCTTACCGGTCAGTTTCCTGTTTCAGTGCAAGGTTAGTGACGTGATAGCATAAATGTAACCATATTATAGATTCTAACTTTTCTCACCCCTGGGTGGTTCGTAGCGGAGAGGCTTAACATTACATTAGAAGGGACGATGGCCTTCTCGTTCCCTCCCTTGAAAATTTTCCCCTCCTTTCCTGAGTCTGAGGGGGTCCTCTTCCATTTCCTCCTCCATTGTCATTCCTCCTCTTGTCTAGCACAGAATCCTGATAGGCAATGGTGGTCTCGCAATCGTTCGCATCATCAGCTAGTTCCTGTCGTTACAAGATGTGTTAGTGGGGAAATCTTTGCGCCCCAGAAATTATAACTCATATTCCATACCTGTAGGGTCATCCCTCTGGTGGAACCGATCATAGTCATGATCTTGAAGTTCAAGCCGGTATGGAATTTGTCCACCAGATATCTTGGAGCGTAAGCTCCCTCTCCAATGACAGCAAGTTACTCATAAATTTATTGTAGTACTCAGCAACAGAGGAATTCCCTTGCTTCAGCTGCTCGAACTCACTCCTCATCCTCTTCTGTAGATAGGATGGATAGAATTTAGCTCTCAGGGCCACTAGAAATGCCTGGAAGTCAAAGTTCGTCTGGGCCGTCAGCTCGCTCTAGCAGTCTGCCACCATCGATGCGCGGGTCCCTAAGAAAGAAGTAGGCCGCTATGTCCACCTGGCGATTCACTGGAACATGCAGAGAGGTGAAGGCCTTCTGCATCTCGTCTATGTATTTCTCTAAAGTCTTCGGTTCTGGTTGGCCTTCATAGATGGGAGGACGAAGGTCGTTAACCGCCTTCAGCCAGTTGAACTCCCAGGGACCATTAGGTGGTGGCGGTGGTGGCTGTGGGATCTGAGCCTGCTGCTGGGCCAATGCAGCTGTCACAATCTGCGCTATGACCTCCGGGTGACAGCGTTGGGTCCATAGCCCCCTGAGGGACCAGCTCCTCCTCTTCGAGACATCTAGCTGGTATGACGATTTTGTTACTCATAAGGCGTGTTGTAGAGTCTAAATATCTACGTAGTAATATATGAAATATTTATGACGTCCTAAGGACGGTTTCGTAAGTACATGAAGTAAGTAAGTATGGGGTAAGGGTCGCGCGCTTTCTGGAATTCTCACTTCCCAATTCTACCCCAGTTCCCCAGTTTTAAGGGCACCTATAATCTAAGTATTTCACTCGGCTTGTTTTCTGGGGTTCAGAGCGTAACTACACTCTGATATCAATTTCTGTAACGCCCCTATTTAACATATTTATAGCGGAAATAAAATACTAAAGGAGTACAGACCATCGGGTTCCAAACACCCGGCACCAAACCTCACCAAATTACAACTAAAGATTACAACTGTCACGGCCTGAACCTCGAGAAAACTTAACAAAAGTAAAACAGTAATAAAACACATAAACTCTCAGAACCTAATCCCATCCCAATCACTCGTTCTCTTCGTGGCCACCTGTAAATAACTCGTACCTGCAAGATAAAACCAAGCAGCCCACCCCGAGAGGGGTGGGTCAGTTCCCTGGAATGGAACTGGTACGATCCTCCAAAACAAACTTATAACACAACTCTTAAATAAATAATAGCTTGAAAGCAATCACTTAAACCACACAGAGGAACAAGGCATTTCACAAATCACCAAATCAAGATAACAAGATAATAATAAAGGGTAATACAGAAAAGTAAAGTTAGTGAAACAAAACCACATCACATGTTAGTGAACACCCTTGCCTTAGTTAAACCCAATTCCCGTTAGGAGTAGAAAGACTCAGATTGTCACAAAGGACTAGGAATGAAAGATAGATCCAAAACCAATAACTCAAGAGTGGAAATTCAACTGGGAGAGATGGCCCCCACCGCCCGCCATATATAATGTCTGTATGGACGAGGGATATACAGCCCCCTGCTGTCAGATTAAAAAATGTCCTGGTGACGAGGGATATACAGCCCCTGCTGTCAAATATAAATGCCCTATGGGCGAGGGATATACAACCACCCTGCTGTTACCCATTGAAGCGCCGCACTCGAAACCTCAGAAACCAGCTCATGGATGAAACGATATCCAGAGCCAAAAGAAGAATTTACCATTGCCTTTCCAAATTCCATTCCTCCTCACCGGATCACTAACTACCCAGAAGCAATACCAAAACACTCAGTCCTAAGAGTGCAAAGCGTTAAACCCTAAGCGTCCATGTCTATGTGAACAACCAAAAGGAAGGAACCAAAGACCCGTGAGTTTCACATTCAAGGCTCAGTTAGTCACACAAGCTGAGTTAGTCACACAACCATTTCCTTTTAGAAATTCCTCTTAAACTCAGTTAGCGTTTGTCAAAACATCCCATAAGTCAATCAGCAAAGTATCGGAGTACGAGAAATCGTACCTGGTATGTGAAGAACAATAAATAACTCGAATAAGTGATTCCCCAATAGTAACCTATAATTAAGGTGTTTCCAAGTGTCGATTAGTTGAGGGACTTATAAACTAAACAACCTTCTTTCCTTACTGATTAATAGTTCCAGGTTTACCATTATTCTCTCACAAGATTTGGGCTTGACTTGTTAACTAAATCCTTTGCTAGGCCCATTTTTTTAGTTTGGAATGATTTAGAATTAATTCCTGAGAGTGGCCCAAACTCTCTTTGAATTGATTAAGTGGGCTTTTGGAGTTCATAGACTTGGGCTTAGTAGTTAGCCCAAGACCGTGTTACGTTTATGTTGTGTAATTAACCCTTAAGTTAATAGTGACTATCTAATTACACACCGATTAAAACCTAAGGTTTAACTTATATATATATTCTACTTATTATAACTATCACAAGGAATATTATTTCCCTCATCTATTTTAATGCATTTATATACATATATTTTATATATATCTTTATGTATTAAGATTTATCCATAACATTTTTAGGAAATTTTATTGTATTTAATTATGTTCAATAACTTCTAGGCACCCACAACCGACATATGGTTTAATAAATAAAATGTTTTCCTTTATTTATTTAATATATATAAGTATACCTGTATTAGAATTTAACTAAGACTTCCCCTATGTAACTTATTATATTTAAACTATCTATTTACTACACCTTTAACTACATTCCAAGTATGTTTCATAAAGTATTTCTTTACTATATCTTAGGATTCTAGCTCTTATAATATTTAGTTATTATAAGTGTTAATTTATTAGTTCCTTGCTTACTCTAAGTTACTACTTTATTCCCTTTTATATATGCGTAATTATTATATATATATATATATATATATATATATATATATATTCCTTAGTTTTAATTAAGAATATTAACTCCCATATAATATAATAAATAAAATGTAAAATAATTAAATTCCTTGATTTAACATAAGTTTCTATTTAAATTTTACCATATAAGTATATATACATATATGTAAATAACTTCACTTCTCTTAAAATCTAATACCAAAACGTTTATAAACTTACTGTTATAAAATGTTAATTTAGTTTCCCATATTTTTCCCAGCTTAAAAATTTTATTAACACCATACTTTATTTTTGGTTACATTAAAACCATATATTATAAGTTATTCTTATGAAAAACTCATAAACACCATTTTTTAATACATTTACCATTGCCCAAAAATTCCCAAATTTAATATACAGTACTATAACATTTAGACATATTCAAAGATAAAGTTTTTATTTCATAAAAATATCCTTTTAATTAGCCAAATAATTCCAAAAAACCCGTAACTTGCAAAAATCATAACTTACGTTTAAAAACTCCAAAACCATATTAATTTACATCAAATAAACTAGATTTAATAAGGAACCTATGGTTAAAATTTCAAGTCAAAATACATTCGGAAAGTATTTAAATTAACTCAACAAGTTAGGGTTATTTACTGGAATTTATAAAAACTTTAATAACTTTAATCTGAAACGTTTTAATCTCGGCCGTCCGTTTCTTTTAACTACGATCGGACGGTCCGAGGTTACCGAGTTCTTCAGCGATTCCCAAACCCGATTCGAGTACTAATTCACACCGATTTCTCACAATCTACAGAACCAAACTGAGTGATTCTTCCTCCATTCGTTTCGAAATTAAATTACAGTTCTAATGACACTGATTCCACCACTTATGATGCGGTATTCCGTAAAATCGAATCTGGGTTCGAAGTTAGGGTTCCTAATTCAGTTCGAATTCAATTTGGCTAAATTCTCCTAATTCAACGCGTAATAGATTAAATTAGAACATGGGTTAGGCCGGTAACATGATTACGAATGACAATAACGGAGCAATTTGATCGGAAACTCACCGAAGTTGCAATAACGGGGGAATTCGAATTTGGAATTCTGGAAAGGTTCGAATTTTCGAGCAGTTCACGAGGCCGACTTTGAGGATCTATAACTTGCAGTACAGATCGAGTTAGGCTATGTGTAAGGGCTTAATCGAAAGAGTAAACTTACCCCTACATATTGATAACAAGAACTAACTCTAACTCGCAACACACAAGAAGAAATTAAAGTCGAAAGTTACGATTTATACCTTGCAGTTTCCTGTGATTTCATGTGATGTTGAATCGGAAACTTTAGGCAACTATATCCTCCAAACGGTTACGAATCAGACTTGGGCATAAACATGAAAATTGTAGAGGGATTAGAGATCTTCAAAACAAGCTAAAGAAATTAAATTTTGGTTGAGAGACGAAGAAGTTATGATCGAACGAAAGTTACCTGAATTTGGTGCGAAACTGGAAACTGGGTACAGGTTTCGCAGGTAGGCAACTTTAGATCGAATTTGCGGCTGATGTATAATGAATTAGGGTTTGTGTGAGTAATTGTTGGAAAGAGGACGTTTTGGAGAAGAGAATGAAGAAGACGGCATTGAAAAATATTGAGAGATGAGTGAGATATGGTCGTCCAAAGTTAGGGCAAATACTGGAATCTGTTACCGAAATTCAAGGAGATAGAATCGCCTAAGTCCTGGCGCTGTGAGCTTGACACGTGGCAGTCATTAAAATTTTGGCTCTAACTTTAATCCTAATCATAACTTTGGCTAGGATGAATCCTTTGTGACGTTCTTTTTATTCGATCTAATTGTTTTCCAAATAACCCGTCGATCTTAATGGTTTTCCATAACCTATTTATTGGTATAGGTTTCATGGGCTGGTTTGACCATTCTCAAAAAGTCAACCCTAGCAAGGCTTAATAAGCTTTAAGGTTTCTAGAATTTTATATTGACTTTTATGTTCCAAATCAACGCTCCCAATATTTCTAAAATCTTTATAATATAATTGGAGTGTCTAGGAATTTTCCAAGATTTATTGACTTATAAATCTTGTTATTAAATTCATAATATTATATAATAAATTAATTTAATTTATATTATTATTTAGGGTTTAAAATAAGAAGTCCCCCAAATAATTTTTAAATAATACTATATATTAGGTTGGTGTGTAATAATAACATTCAGGGTTTTTATCAAAAGAAATCCCCTAAATTAATGTAAATTAATTTTGGGGTATTTCAGAGAGAGAGAGAGAGAAAGCAAAAGTTACTTTTGTACTCAGTTTTCTACTTTTGCTTTTCTTCCTTTTTCTTTTCTTTCTAGCTAGTTAATATTAGGAGAGAGAGGAGCTGATTAACTACAAAAACCAGCCCCCACTTATTAACCAAGTCGGGGCGTTTTTCGTCTTTTACAGAAAACGCTCGTTAATTTACCCAGTTTTAGCACAATTCACTAACCGGGCCCGTTTTCCGGATTTTTCTTGTTTCTTTAATTTTAATGGTTCTTAAGCTTCAATTAATGTTTATTATAGTTATTTGATTGACTATAATTTTTCGGGTCCATTTGACCACACAGAGTCACGTTTTCGGGTTTTCTCGAAAACATGCTCTAAAGCTTCATTAGCGTTTTTAATCCATTTTATGGACCCGTTTTCTTTGGAAATTGTTCCCGTATATCAATTAAACCTAGATAAGCCTTAGGAATCCATCTAAGACCCTAACTGTGGTCGTATTCCTCCTATGGTCACGTAACGCTCCTTTTTGCGTTTGTCATGCTTTTTAAGCGTTTTCTCTTCCTTTTGGATTTATTTTCTTCACCAATAATCTTTAGGCACTATTAGGCCCTTAAATACTATATTAGAATTATTTAATCACCATCTTTAGGTTCGGGGTATTTCATCGCCCATTTAAAGCCCACTGCTTTCAAGGGGGAAGAAGACCCAGTGTTGCTAAAAGACTGGCTGCGCGAGTTCGATAAGATATTTGAAGCAGTCAATTGCCCTGCTGACAGATGTGTGAATGCTGTGGTGTAATACTTCAAGAGCGAGGCTGACATCTGATGGTCGGCCAACAAAGACGCTCTTCTGGCGGGTCCCGACTTTGGATGGGAGGCATTGAAGGAGGCCATGCGAAGGCGGTTCTACCCAGAGCATGTCCGAATGCAAAAATATCTGGAGTTCTCTGAACTCAAGCAACAAACCCGGAGTGTGAAGGAGTACCACTCCAAGTTTCTGGAGCTGGTGAGGTTCGCACCGACCATGGTTCCCGATGAAGTGTCGAAGGTGTAGAGGTTTGTGGGGGGGCTCAACTGGAGTCTCCAGGAGGCCTTGAGCGTGCTGACGATACCTACCTCCAAGACGTCTATGGAAAAGATGCTAATCTTTATAGGGTGCAGCAGAAGAAGAGGAGGTCCAGGCGGGCCAGAAGAGGAAGATGGAGGACGGGGAGGAATCCTGGAGTCGCGATGACAGACCGCAGAAGTCCAACCAGGAGAAGAGGTGGAGGCCTAACTCATATGACAGGCGGAGGTTTGATGGAGACCGGAGGTACGACCAGAGGAGGAATGATAGATCCCAAGGGCAGGTTCAGAGGGGAGAGAACGGGCGAGATAGGCACTTCCATTGCAGGAGATGCCACAAGGACCATCCGGGGGAAGACTGTGAAGGGAACCTGGTGACATGCTTCCGGTGAGGCAAGAAAGGCCACCGAGCTTTCGAGTGCTACCAAAACCCTCAGGGAGGCACTCAGCAGAAGGGAAACGGTGGAGACCGGACTTATAGATAGACTCTCAGCCCAGAGGCCGGGATCAGTATCAAAACCAGAACCAGCGTGGGGACGTTCCCCGGCGTGGTGATGAGGACAGCAACAATAGAGGCCAGGGGGACAACCGAGGTAGCAACAGAGCACCCGGGAAGATCAATGTCATGAGCCGGGCCGAAGCTGAGGCTGAAGCGAAGGTGTTAGCCGGTAACTTTTCTGTTTATGATACTCCTGCTCGTGTTTTATTTGATACTGGAGCTTCATATTCTTTTATTTCTGAGAATTTTGTTGAGAAGCTAGGCTTAGTGGCTAGTAAGACTTCGACCATAGCAGTATCTATACCTTCAGGGCGGGTTATCTCTTGTAATAATGTACTGAAAGATGTGGGGGTAGATATAAAAGGGGAAACATTTGTAACTGATCTCATCCAATTTGTCCTCCCCGACTTCGACATCATCTTGGGGATGGACTGGCTAAGCAAGTACAAAGGAAGAATTGATTGTGGAGAGCAGAAGATCATCCTGAGAGGACCATCGGGGCAAAGGGTCTCCTACAGAAGCGTGGAGAAGAAACCTGGAGTGAAGATCGTCTCAGCCATGTCGATCCTCTCCCAAGTAAAGAAAGGGCAGCAGGCATATCTTTGTTACATCCAGGACCTGAGCCGAGATCCCAGCAAATTATAAGAGATTCGGGTGGTAAACGAATTTCCAGACGTCTTTCCCTAAGAGATTCCTAGCATGCCACCAGACAGAGAGGTGGAGTTCAGCATTGATCTAGTGCCCAGAGCCGCTCCGATCTCTAAAGCCCCGTACCGCATGGCGCCATCAGAACTGAAGGAACTAAAGGCACAGTTGGAAGACTTATTGGAGAAGGGGTACATTCACCCGAGTGTATCGCCGTGGGAGCCCTAGTCCTGTTCGTCAAAAAGAAGGACGGTAGCATGAGGTTGTGCATAGACTACAAGGAACTGAACCAGATCACCGTGAAGAACCGGTACCCATTGCCAAGGATTGATGACCTCTCCGAACAGCTTCAGGGTGTAGGAGTCTTCTCCAAGATAGACCTGAGGTCAGGATACCACCAGCTAGGGGTGTGCAAACGGTTACAACGGATATCCGTTGACCGAAGTTTGGAAAAAAATACGGTGTTCGGTTATTTCGTTTATAACTGTTTTAACCGAAATTAGTAATAATATCTGTTTTAACCGATAACCGTTTTAACCATTAACCGTTTTACAGACTATATCGATATCTGTTAACCGCCCCGTAACCGAACTTTTTAAATTAATCAAAATAACCAAACATTTGAACATAACCGAAATAACCGTTTTTTCTTTTATAACCGAAATAACCTTATTTTCTATCATAACCAAAATAATCATATTTTATAACATAAATGAAATAATCAAACTAAAATAACAGCATCCGGTCATTCATCACGCCTGAAGCACGAAACCATGAGCAGCAAATGCATCAAACTAAAATAACATCATCTACCCATTCTTACTGGTTAAAAAATAAGGATAAAAAAATATTTTATTTATAAAAAACTTCGGTTATTACGGATAACCGAAGTTTGAGGTTTAATATCCGTTAACCGCCCCGTTTTAATGTACGGATATCCGTTTTAACCAAAATAACCGAACTTTTGTGAAACGGTTAAAAAAACGGTGATCGAATCTAGAAAAAAAACGGTTATTTCGGTTATCCATTCTAACCACCCCGTTTGCTCACCCCTATCACCAGCTTCACGTTGCAGAAAAGGATATCCCGAAGACTGCCTTCAGGACCAGATATGGGCACTTTGAATTCCTGTGATGCCCTTTGGACTGATGAATGCACCAGCCGTCTTCATGGACCTCATGAACCGGATCTTTAATCCATATCTAGACCGGTTTGTGGTGGTATTCATAGACGATGTCCTCATTTACTCCAAGGAAGAGGAAGAGCACGAAGAGCACCTGAGATTAGTCCTACAAATTCTGAGAGAGCAGCAGCTATATGCGAAGTTGGCCAAGTGTGACTTCTGGTTGGACCGAGTGGCGTTCCTAGGCCACATTGTCACCAAAGAAGGAATCTCAGTGGATCCGGCCAAGATCCAAGCAGTGAAAGAGTGGCCGAGATCGAGTAACCTGATAGAGGTTCGTAGTTTCCTGGGTTTGGCAGGATACTACAGGAGGTTCGTGAAAGACTTTTCAAAGATTGCCAGATCTCTTACCAACCTCATGAAGAAGGTGACCAAGTTCCAATGGAGTGACGAATGTGAGACAGCGTTCCAGACACTGAAGGAAAGGTTAACCACAGCCCCAGTGTTAACCCTACCTTCAGGGACCGAGGGATCCTATTCAGTGATGCTTCCAAGTACGGTCTGGGGTGTGTCCTGATGCAGAATGGTAAGGTAATTGTGTATGCGTCAAGGCAGCTGAAGGAGTATGAAACTCGATATCCGACGCATGACCTGGAGCTGGCAGTAGTGGTATTCGCCCTTAAGATTTGGAGGCACTATCTATATGGTGTTTCTTGCAAGATCTATACCGACCACAAGAGCCTCAAGTACATCTTCACGCAGAAGGAGCTTAATATGAGGCAGAGGAGATGGTTGGTGCTGATCAAGGATTATGACTTGGAAATTTTGTACCATGAAGGGAAGTCTAATCTGGTGGCCGATGCTCTGAGCAGGAAGAGGAGCCATTCAGTGAACTCGATGTGGATTCTCCCAGACAGCTGGTTCGTGACTTCCAGAAGCTGAACCTGGAGGTAATAGAGTCTGGAGGTGTGGAACAAGAGGTGAAGTTGTTTCATATGAGTGTCTCTTCCGACATCTATGGGGAGATACTCAAAGGACAGCCTAGTGATGTAAAGCTGGAGCGTATTCGAGAGAAAATGAAGGAAGGTAAAGCAGAGGGATTTGAGATCCACAGAGACGGCAGCCTGAGATTCAGAGGTCGTTGGTGTGTGCCTCAGGAGTGTGCGAAGGTAAAGGAGAAACTGATGAGGGAGGCCCATAATACTCCGTACTCAGTTCATCCTGGAGGCGACAAACTATATAAGGATTTGAAGAAGTTGTTTTGGTGGCCGAAGATGAAAAGGGAAGTGGCAGAACTCGTGTCAAAGTGTCTCACCTGCCAGAAGGTCAAATTCGAACATAAGAGGATGGGAGGCTTGCTGCAGCCTCTGGACGTTCCGAAGTGGAAGTGAGACTCCATTTCTATGGACTTCGTGATGGGTTTACCACCGGCGAAGGGAGGAGTCAATCAGATTTGGATGATTGTGGACCGACTTACTAAGTCTGTGTGGTTCATACCAATGAAGAACACGTGGTCTATGAGCCAGTTAGTGGATGCTTACATCAAGAACGTGGTGAGATATCATGGGGTACCTGAGACCATCATTTCAGACCGGGATTCGAGGTTCCTAGCTCATTTCTGGCAGCAGTTCCAGAAGGCGATGGGTACCAAGCTGAAGTTGAGCACTGCATTTCATCCGGCCACTGATGGTTAGACAGAGCGAACCATCCAGACATTGGAGGACATGCTTCAAGCATGTGTGATGGACTTCCAGGGTTCGTGGGCAGATATGCTACACTTGGTAGAGTTCTCTTATAATAACAGTTACCACACCAGCATCAAGATGGCTCCCTACAAGGCTCTGTATGGGAGGAAGTGCAGAAAACCATTATGCTGGAGTGACATTAGTGAGACAGTGGTGTTGGGGCCACAGTTGATAGAGGAGACCATGAAGCAGGTCCGGAGCATTCAGAGTCGAATGAAGGCAGCTCAGGACAGGCAGAAGTCCTATGCCGACCTCAAGCGCAGACCAGTGGAGTTCGAGGTGGGAGATAGAGTTTTCCTGAAGGTATCTCCTGTGAAAGGGGTAACCAGGTTCGGGAAGAAGGGAAAGCTCTGTCCCAAGTTTGTGGGACCCTATGAGATTCTAGAGAAGATCGGGAAGGTAGCCTACCGTTTGGCACTACCTTGTGAACTGGAAAAAGTTCACAACGTGTTCCACGTGTCCCAGTTGAAGAGATATATTCCCGACCCCTCGCACGTGTTGCGGCCAGAGGTTTTAGAGCTGGAGCAGAACCTGTCCTATAAGGAGTATTCCATCAGAGTCATAGACACTAAGACCAGAGAGACCTGATCGAAGTCCACTCGCATGGTCAAGGTCTTATGGTCTAATCATGGGACTGGAGAGGCTACGTGGGAAGTAGAGGAGGAGATAAAGAAGAAGTACCCACAACTCTTCAATCAGGTAACAACTTAAGCCAGTACCAAGTAGTCAGTTTTGCGTTAAGAGTGAGTTTTAGCTTCGAGGGCGAAGCTTTCTTTTAAGAGGGTTGAGATGAAATACCCATGAATTTTCGAGCTAGGAATAATATAATATATAGTAAGAATAAATACGTCCAAGATTAGTACTAAGGTGGCCCAGGGAAATTAAACGATATCCTTATACTAAATTATTTCTTCTTCCTAAAATGTTTACAACTATCTACAATGTTTTGCCTTACTAACCTTAGAAATATTTTTGATATTATACCTTTTAAATATTACTTCATCTCCCTAACTTTATAACCTTATTTTAGTTTCCAAAATACAATTCTAGAATTCCTTTTCACTTATTAATCTTAAATTCCTAGAGTTCAAATTCAATTTGGCTTTCTCTTAGTAATTATCTTTAATTCCAAGCGTTCAAATCCTATTTGACTACTCCAATTTATTATATATTAAATCTCCTTATTCTTCTCTCAATAATTCTATTACTAGTATTCTATACTTATGTTTTGAACGTAATTGTTTTCCTTTTTGCCAAAATTTCTGGTTTACTTTGTAATATCTCTATTTATCTATAACTCACTCTTTTATCAATAAATGTTTATTAATTATTTCCTTAGATTTTTATTCTCATCCTTATCTTGTTCCAACGGTTAAACCACGTTCTCCTATTATTTCGAATTGTGGTTTATTACTTTATTTCTTCCTAGATTATATTGCTATCTATCTCGATCCTTCTGCTGATCTTCTTAACGTTAATAATTTCTACCTCTTTAAATATTTAAAATACTAGTTGATAGAACTCTCCTTTAGCTATTTAATATTTTTCTTTCCTTTAACATGAGTCTTTAATTATTAAATTAATAGAATCTCTTTTATTATACAAATTATTTCTATTTAAAACACTGATTTCTCCACTTCTCTTCATCCACATCGTGTTGCCGTTACGCTCTTCCACTTCCAGGATCTCAAAATTCACGCCACTATTCTACGCTTATACTTTGACTAAAGTATTCACGTTTCTCCCTCCTTCAAGCTCTTGCCAATTCACGCTATTGTCTTGACATGGTCTAATCGATTCCCTGGCGCCAATTAGGAATTCATTGGGTAAAGTTTTCTACTTAGTAGTTTAATTGATTATTCGTTGTGATGGTAGTTCCTAATTTTCACTTATAAAAACCTAGACCTCGGTTACGTCGACGGGTGCTATCAGTAGTCCAGAAGAGTTGATCTCTTGAAGTAATTTGGGTGTTCCAAGTAAATTTCTATGCTCATGTTATTTGGCTGGTGTTTTGCAAATCGGAGGAAAAGATTTGGTTGTGTTTTATTGGTTCTCAATTTGTGTTCTGGAAAATTGGGATTGTTTTCCCATGTGGTGGAAATGGGAATTGGATTGTTTTGGTTATGCATTTTGGGAGTCTTTTGCAGGATGTGTTCTTCTGTTTGGGAGCCCACAGGTGCTCCCCATTATTGTTTTTGCGCTGCACATATGTTGCAGTTAAGCCCTCTGATCTACTCTATGTTACTGCTGTTTCATAGGGGTGTGCACACTTAAGGACTTAGGGTGAGGTGGTTGTTTGACGGTCCCATAGGTGACTGTCCTTGAATTGTTGTTTGGAATCCCATAAGTGATTCTGTGATTATTGTTGTGGATAACTCTTGTTGAAAGCTCCCTACTGATGTTCATTCAATAATTGTGATTTTTGGAAAAATCGTTATAACATTCAATACTCCTTCCATCTGATAGAAAAATGATAAAATAGATTTCAAAATGTATTTTGACACATTGAGGTAGAGTTTACTCAGTTTATCTGATTTGTGCGATCCCTTCTGTTTTTTTTTTTTTTGTCTATGATTTTCTGATCGCAGGTATGGATGAATAATAGTTGGGGATTCGGGAACGCGCTACCACATAGTCTAGGACGAAAACCATTGATTTGAATATTGAAATCAGCTATGATGGTTTGTGACGTTTTCTTCCAGTTACAATGTTAGGTTTGATTTATTTTATTTGAGTTGGATTTAAGCCTGAGCACCCACTGTTGTTGGGTGTGGCAGTAGCACTTTGGAGAATTGAGTTCCGCTGCATTTACATTATGATTATAATGTTCTGTTGAAACCTTTTGATAACTCTCAAATTCTTATGAAATGATCTAATTGTTGTTTTAATTATTGACTTACTGCTATAAATACTGCTAATGTATTTTGCTATCGGTTAATGTTGGTTTTATAATGTTTTTGGTGATTTTTGTAATTCAGTTTCGCATTTTAAACTGCATTTCAGGACCTGTCCGAACATCCGTCCGGACATCCATGTTCGGACAGGCCCCGAAAGTTTAAAGAATTTTCGCTGTTAGTCGTGTCCAAACATCTGTCCGGAAATCAATGTTCGGACAGTATGCGAGGACAAGTTCAATTTGCAAGTCTCGACTTATGTCCGAACTTGCAAGTTTGGACCAATGTTCGGACACGCGTAAAGGATTTTCGGGACTTTGAAACTCGACTTGTGTCCGAACTTCCGACGTCCGGATACAAGTTTAGACGGATACATTTTCGCACTTTTAGGACTCGTTTGAGTCAAAGGACTTTGAAACTCAACTTGTGTCCGAACTTCCGACGTCCGGATACAAGTTTAGACGGATACATTTTTACACTTTTAGGACTCGTTTGAAGTCCGTTTTTGACTCCGTTTGTGCCGTTAGATTCGTATTTTCGTAAGCTTTCATATGAGGTAAAATCCAGGGTGTTACATAACAATACCAGTTTTTGTTTGTGGCCATGTGCCAAAGACCGGCAATTTGGCTAGACCTTAAAGCAGGGGCGGATACAGGGGTTAATTTTGAAAATCTATCAAATGTTCTTATAAATTTTTTAAAAAATACAAAATAACAAAAAGTTTTAAAGAATGAGTGTCAATAAAAAAAATTGCCCTGAACTATATATATATATTCGGTCGGTAGTATCGTAATTATGCACATAAGCACAACTCAACCAGCACAGCCATATGATCAGCAACACTAACAAGAGGCAGCATACCTTTGCATTACTGAATGAATCCCTTTTCTACGAGAAAGTAAATATCTATTACCGTCGCCATCGTCCTTGTATAGTCATCAGCACAAGCTAACTAATTTTTTTTCTCTGATTTATACTCATCTTTCCTGAATATCACTATCTACATATTATATGTTGTCTCCAACAATGATTGCTATCTGCTTTTCAACATCCCCTGCACCAGCATCATGATCTATACGTTCTGAAGAATTAGGAAATTCGGCCACCTCCAGACCGTTTTCACCAGAACCAGCAGATACATTCGCTATACAATCCTTGCCATTATTTGAATTTGATGTCTGGGTACACCCATCAGCATCACCCTCTAAAACATTAGCAACTGTGGAAGAACTTGCGTTGTCTCCATCCTGTGTCGAAGGTGTTACAGTACTACTAGTTCCATCTTTAGAAGGTACTTGTAATTTAATTCATCAATCAATCTGTGAGGCTGCGAAGAACTTGCCTGCGATAACTCTTTATGGCTGAGCCTAGGTCTGATCAATTTTCTTCTCTTCCATTGGTTGTTTGATGATATCACATTCGAGCTCTCCTCCGCACCTTGAACATTAGCTTTGTTGTGAACTTTACGCATTTCACTGCGACGTTTGAAATCAACGCATAGTGCCTCCTTTAAGTGCACGGGTTCGGAAACTCCATCAGTCACCCAAGCATCAAAGTTTGTTGTAACCAACTCGGGACATTGAGTCTCCGGCATAATAGGCAGGTCACTTCTGGTTTCCTCAGACTTATAATAGTCAGCATCAACTTTCACCGTAGAACCACATTTTTTCTCCCTAATCAAGTAGCGATAGTGCTCATCCAGTATGTTCATCACTTCATCCACAATTTCAGAAGAGTTACTCTGACTTCTGCTTTTATCAGCTTGACCTACAGTCATAGCAGTACCAGATGCAGGTTTCAAACGAGAGAAGACACTTCCACTCCGAGAAACATCCTCCATACGTGTGATATACAATCTTGGTTTGATGACTCTGAATTATGGTCTAACACAGAATGGCAATTAGCTACACTTGACAAATTGGGATCCACACAGTGTGTTTCTCTGGGTAGACATTCTGCAAACGGAGATTCCCGGAATTTCTCTGGCAGATTCACGGAGGTGCAACTGGGTTGCCCTCTAATACTCCCCTCACCATAAGAAGTGTCCTTAGGCATGGATCTCAACTGTACAATATGCTTGGCAGATCCGACATCTTCAGATATCTTGATAGGATTAAATCTATTTTGCCCTGAATCAGAATGAATACTACAACTACTGGACAAAACATTCGCAGCAGCAGATCTTGATATATTCTTAGTGGTAAGACGTGGTGGGTTTCCAGCAGAAAAAGTTAGTGCCCCATATGATGTTATTGGATGGTCACAAGAAGAACTATCAGAAGAGCTGCTGACCAATATTTTGGACATATC
>CM041779.1:131187226-131208773 GCA_023374045.1 Limonium bicolor
GGGTCAAGTTCAACGTTGCACGTCCGGTTTACACGACCATTCAATTTAACTAATTTAGGTTCTTATCTCACTTGTTCCTAGTTAACTAGCTATCAATTCATGGATTGGTATTTAGATATAAGCCTTTAAGTTAATTCTTTAAATTCTCCACTATATATACATCTAGATGTGTACACACATATATATATATATATATATATATATATATATATATTCGCTCATTCTTGTATCGAAAATATATGTATACTTATGTGTTATACGTTCCAAGGTCGTACTTGTATCACAATACCCTTTTGACTGATATGTATACTCACATATGATTGTTTCCATAGGTTTAATGGTATATTGATACATACATTTATTTCCTTCTGATGTCGTAAGTTCTTTTCATCCCAATCTTCCTACCATGAGTACATATACGTGTAGTTTAACAACTTCTAGTGTTAGCCATCGGGATATACAAGTCTGAGTTTTTAATTAATTGACTGATTTTACTTTGTTTGTGTATTCCTCTTACTTGAAGTTGTTTAACTTTTCACTTGCGGGCTCCACCAAACTAATGGTGCTTAATCCATGGTTATTACTATCGAGGTCCCACTATTTACTTTCGATCGTTGAGTTGTACTTTTGGTATGGTTGCATAACTAGCGAGGATACTCTTTAATTGCATTCTATTTAGCTCCTTAAGTTCCACATGTATGGTGTCTTTCCTGATTTGTATATGTATATACATTTGTTTACGTATTATTTACTAAATTTCGTCCAGAGTTCCTCGATTTACTCTCCAACTCTATATTTGTTTTTGGTATAGACTTAAGAAGTTTTGGGCATTTACTGATTGTTATATAAACGTGGTGTTTCCAAATTTGACTTCCTTTTTGCCAATGTTGTCGTTTATTTGTTGCTGTTGAGAGTGGTTATTATTACAGCAACTTCGTGACAATTCTAACTGGGGTTATAATAAAGCTTAGACAAGTATGGATCTAAGTGTTCTTTGGTATGCGTATCTTTGTGTCATTTCCTTCCTAGTCATAGCGAAGGTTGGACAGGTGGTCCGGAGGGTTCATCTTTTATTAGGCTGAACTCCACTGCTCTCTGTGGTATTCTAACATTCCTCTCTTAGGTTGTGTTCATTTATGATTGGGATTTAATTTTATATTGTACCCATCATCTTTTATTTGGTCTCCTTGATTACAGATACTCGATAGATGTTTGAACCTAGTTGCGAATTTACTGCCATTTCCTTATTCGTTTGATTTGTGTTGGGGTGGGTAACCAGTGCCTAATGGTAATGGCTATTTACAAGGTTCGACATTTCTTTTTATGATCCCTACACCAATGTGTTTTTCTTAGGGAACTGTAATTATTGTCCAAGAAAATTTGTTATGTCAGGGAATGAAGAGAAACGTGAGAGTAGCAGGGAATTTACTGAATTCCGTAATATTATACTTTAGTGTGTAAGATGGTGTCATGCTTCGATAAGCATTATAGGTTGTACCAATTTTATGGTGTAATTTCGTCTCAACTATATTCTCTTATTTCGTGGTTTCATGAAAGGTTTACTAAAATCAGCCTCTCAAGTGTATGAGTTGTATAATTTCTTCCAATCCCATACTTAGCTTAATTTTTGAGCTTTATTATTTCATAAATTTTAGGATATTTTGGTCCTCTTTGCTTGTGAGGTAGGGTCTTATCGACTGCTAAGTATGTCGACCCAAGTTGCCGCTAAAATTGGTCCCTCTACGCGTATTATTCTTTTGGCAACGTCTTTTGTATAGTATAGTCTTTTCTTCACGGGTTGATTTTATGACATTAAGTAGATGCCAGATCGGGTTTTCCCGAGTTAGAGGAGGCTTTCTACCTCTCTGGCGTTCTTTCTCTGGGTTTAAAGAAGATTAAGGGTGTGGAGGTTGGGCGTAAGTGTCTGTTAGGTATTCAGTAGTTATTAAGGAAGAACCCTAACTAACGCGCCTCACATACTAACCCTTAACCCCGTTTCCCCGAATTCAGGCTTTCCTATACTCGGTACTTCTCTGTTCCAGTCATCAGAGCGCAACTACGCTCTGATACCACTTTCTGTAACACCCCCGAATAAACATCCAGTAGTACAAACAAGCTCCTAGCCTTAATACAAGACAACTACGCAGCGGATTCTCAACATCATCCGGGTGCTACAGATGCCAACCACCCACGTGGTTGACAAACCACATTACTAATACCAAGTTACGGTCTGCATGACTGGGAACAGCCCTCTACCAAAACTCATATACAATACAAGATACAATTCTAGATACCGAGTGTCTACAACAATATTACCAAATCATAAACTAAGAATTACATCTCGGGTTTAGTATCAACCCATATATTACACATACTACTACAAACTTAAAAGTCATGCCTTGATGGACTACCCCCAGGGTAGCCATCCCGCCTACGCTCCGTTATCATCCGGCACAATACCTGTAAAAATTGGGTTGTAAAGGACTCAGCAAACTACGCTGAGTATGAACGTGTGTAGCCCGTATGTTGCCGGGCTACATGACTACTTGGTCGAATATTATTAGGTCAATTTACATGCTATCATAAAGCAGTAAAACACACCACAGTTTATCATAGTATCATACACACTTAACGGTAGCAAAACATTAGCAACAACAACCAAGCACAACAAGCTGCTAGTATCACAACAGCAATCATGTACATAATAAAACGTGTGCATAGGTATGTTATACTCATGATCCTCACTATGAGATCATTCGAGCGTTGTGTGTTTTTGTTTCTTTTCTCTTGTTACCATAATGTGTATTTTCTTTCTCTTTCTTTGCACCAGGTCTGGGGATATAGTTTAGATCCCGTGACCATATCGTGTAGGTGTCAATCTTTCCTTGTTTCTTTAAGGGTTACTTGTGAATTCCCTTATCACCACAATTTGGAGAACGTCCTGTCCATAGCCAATCCTCCATTCCCAGATAGTTTTCTCTCCCTGTTGGTTCTAAATGTTACTAGCCACTGCCCCGGATACCAAGGGTCCGTCTCCCTATTCCTTTTCAATGTTACTAGCCTCTGCCCCGGATACAAAGGGTCCGTCTCCCTATGCCTTTTAATGTTACTGGTCTCTACCCCGGATACAAAGGGTCCGTCTCCCTACGCCTTTTAATGTTACTGGTCTCTACCCCGGATACAAAGGGTTCGTCTCCCTCTTCCTTTTAATATTATTGGTCTCTACCCCGGATACAAAGGGTCAGTCTCCCTCTTCCTTTTAATATTATTGGTCTCTACCCCGGATACAAAGGGTCCGTCTCCCTATTCATTTTTAAACGGGTATTGGCTTATCATTATCATTGATAGTTCAACACCGTAGTGGGTGTCATTAGAGGTCCTCTATAGTTAAGAGGAGTTTTCCCTTTATGTAGTTCCTTTGGTTTGTTTACGAAGTTCGTTGGGTTTCGTCTCAGGGTTTCATCAACGAGAAGGGACTACACTACTGTGTGCGCGCAAGCAATATGCACAATAATAGCAAGCGGGTAAGCAAGGGAAAATAAGCAATCCGTTCACATGCTTTACACAAGCTCACAACAGACAAATAATCACGGTAAAACAGACATCCGTTTTCATGCATTAGTCTTGTGGTCATAGTCAAACAAGGCACACAGCACACAAGCCGTGTAACACGGCAACATACGAACCACACATGTCCATACCTTATGATAGTTGTCACAGATGTTTGCACTAGAGTTCCCCGTAGCTCGTGTGACTCACTCCTGTAACGGTTATACGAGCGGGTTAGATCGTTTGGTCATGCGTTATGGTTCGTGGTTCTACCTATGACTGGCGATTTATACTTCAGTGTTATGCCTGGCAATGTTACCCCTATTACCTTAGTTGTAATTTAACCCCGACTAGGTTGTCTTAATCCACCATCTTCTTTGTACCATTTACAACAGAACCGGTACCAAGTTACTAGGGAATCCTACTTAATCCTAAGATATTTATATTGTCGGTTCACAACTGACTAGGACCTACCAGTAACCAATGTATTAGAGTATTCTTAAGCACCTGGATGTGATAGATTATCCTGAATAAAGTTCCACTTTCAGACCAGCCTTTCCAGACTATTACCCCTCCCTTGACGCTCATGTGATGTGGTCCCTAACTTAGTTATCTATCCGATCTTACTTCCATATTTTGATTAACAACTCACGGCCCCATTTCTCCTAACCCACTAAACTTATCCTGGGTTTATTGTTAAGCTAGTACAGCTCCCCTTAATACTTCTGAAGCTGATTACACCGAGATGGCATGTTACAGTTTTTTTTTTTGTGAAAGCAACCGGTGTGCACCTCTCCATCTAAGTCCACCTTTGAGACACTAAACAATTTTGTAAATTCCCTCAACCGGTGTAAGGCTCAGTGAAATGCTTTTGAAAAGTTTTAGACTCATCAACGATTTTATTACCACTCCATACGCCTTCTGGTAATCAGTTGTACTGAAACAGCAAGGTGCAGAAAAATGAAAACACCCAAACCGGTCTATCCCCTCTTCAATCTGTCTTTTAGTTCATTAGCTGGTTTCTATTTCTTTCCCAACATGTTTAACCATTTAGTCGCATGTTTAAGCAAGGTTTTAAGCTTACGCCCCATCCAAAACATCATTACTAACTTATCCAACAGTCTCTTATACTGGACAGTAACAACTGCAGAGAACCGAAAAACAGAATTTTGTATGCCTCTCCTTAAGCTTACTTTTAGTTCATGAATCTGTCCCCAACTCCACCCAATTTTTTTACCCATCTAGCTAAGTGTATTAGGAAGGTTTTGAACCTAAAAACAACTCAAAGCAAGGCTGTTAACACTACTAGAAGTTCGTTATACAGAACCGCAACCTGATGAAAACTGCAACACTAATCCATGTATTTCTTCTTTAGTCTTCCTTCCTGTTCATTAATCTGTCCTTTAATTCTACCCAAAGCTTTTACCCAAGTAGCTAAGTGTATTAGGGCAGTTTTGGACTCAAAAATAACTCAATGCAATGTTGATAACAACCCTGGAACTTCCTTATACAGAACCAAAAGAATTGTAGAAACTGAAACTGAAATCCTGGGTATTTCTTCTCCATTCATTCTTTTAACTAGTTAAACTGAGGTCTAATCTCCCCCCAGGTTTCTTACCCATTTGGTTACGTTTTCTAGCAGCATGTTAACCCGGAAGCAATTCAGGTGATGCTGCTAAGCCTACTGATTCGTTAGCATACCGCAACCCCCAAAAATAAAACTGATGCACCTTCTGCTATCCCTTTATCTTCGTTTACAAATTGACTTGCGATTTCCCCCACCTTATTTACTCACATAGTTAATTGTCTGATCATGGTTTGGGACTCTAAACAAATCCATAACGACCTTGTTCACGTCACTGCAAATTCATAAAACTGAAACGGGCAACCAAAAACTAAAATATACGGCTGGTATATTCCTTTTCCTCTTTTCTGAATCAGTTTCACTTGTTGTGTAAATTTAAGGTGGTTGATACATTAGTTACTTAATGTCGCAGGATCTTCTAGTTATCAGTCTAGTGCAACCCAAACCTATTCAACACTAGGAAGCAACAGAGTCTCAACCCAATGCATCTGTTTTCCCCCAGTTTCTAGCACGGATTTTATCAGGTTAGTCAAGTAAACCTGAACACCATTTTTACATCAGTTCAGGCATGGTTTAATAAATCGCTTAGCAGTCTTCACCTTTGGTTTAATTTCTACATGTTCTTAGCATCACTCTTGCAAGAACTTAAGCACTTGCAACACCATTACTATGTTATCAATTTACCCACTCATTGTTACCAGGTTTAACGCTACTTTTCAACAGCAATACACATTTGCGTTGGTACAGATATTAAAGCACGTATAGAGCTTGGGTTAAGGATTACAACCTTGGGGCTTTGAAACTATTTTCCTGGGTGGGTACTCCATGAGTTTCCCTTCAGCATTGATTGGCAGTTTGACTCGAATCCTTGACTCACCAATCGGACAGGCACAAGAAAATGAGTTCGTGAGTTTTTTTTTGTACTGAAAAGATGATCTCAACGTTCGGTATAACGCTATGGGTTTGGAGTGTTTACCTTAGAGAGTTTACAAGGGTGAGTTGTATTGGAGTGTTGCTTTAGAATTCCTAGCCTTGATGGGGCACTCGCTTAACAGTTTCAGGTAGCCAAAAGGAAACAAGCTGGGTGAATAAGCAAATATCTTTCCCAGCACTAAAACAGAGAAGGTAGGCAAGAATCAAAACTGTTTTGTAACCTCACCTTGGACACGATTTTAGGGCAGTTTTGGTTGTGTTCTCTTAGGGAGTTCCGATGCGGTCCTTGCGAAGTCTCTCCCACTGTGCTCACGCATGCACACACACAGAGAGGTGAAAAGCGGAGTCAAACGCCAGAATTTTGTTTGGATAGACACGAAAACAGCAAGGAGAGAAATAAAAAGGAGCAGAGGAGGAGCTGAGTGTGTGTCTTCGCATTGTTCAAACATCAGAAGCAAAAATCTAGGAGTTGAATCTAAAACAAGCTTATCTTCGGTCCTTACCTTGACTGATGCTCAGGAACTACCCGTAGGCTTGCATGCAGGGTACATGCGAAAGACAGTGAAGGAGATTAGAGGACTTGCGCCGAAACTTGAGAAGGAATGGGGGGTGGTTTCCTTGAGGATCTTCACACACATCGCAGGGGTACTCTCAGAAGGTTGCATGCAAGAAGGATTGAGAGGAAGATAGTCAAAAACCGGAGATTTTCGGACAGAAATACAAGGACAAGGTGAAGGATAGTTGATAACCGATTTACCTTGCTGTTGGACTGTGTGGTTCCAGATTCTCAGGTAGAACTCCAGAACTCGGACCGCGTTCTTGTAGCTTCGGGGAGTTAGAAGTCCTTCTCTAGACTTGTGAAATCGGGTAACATCGGGAGCATTAGAAGGGGCAACTTCAACCGGGGAAATCGAGGAGCACATTGGGGAAGGAAAAAGGCCTGGCCATACGAAGGAATTGAAGGGGGTTGTCTGCTCTTTTTCTCTGAATATGCACCATGCGTGTAATTGAAAGAAGATGGAATACAGACCCACCCGAGAAGGGGTTAGTTTGTGGTCTGCGAGGTGACTGCATGTGGGGAGTGTTAAGGAGATTGATTATCTTATTGGTAAATAGTATCGATGTAATACAGGGTTGCGTGGTTAACCAATACTGAGTGGGTAATTATCTGAGAGGGTAATTAAGTGAGGTTTAATGAAATTTGCAGAATTTTCAAGGCACACCAGGTCTGGCCTGATCATGGTTTTAGTTTTTTTTGTAGTTATGGTAGTCGAATTACTAGTATAATCAGATTGGTATTGGTTAGCGAATACTAGCATAGCTCACCCGGTTAAGGCATTTGTGAAGGTACGAAAGGTTCCGGGTTCGAATCCTGAATAGGGCATGTCTGCTCTATTTACTTTTTTTTGTATATAAGTGTATGTTCATTTCTATTGTTGTTACATACAGATACATATATGCGGCTATATTCGCGTTTCCGGTTTAGAAGTGCGCATATATATTTGAGCTTATATCAGCGTATTACGTACCGATACGCACATACGATGTTATTATTATTTACTATGTATATATATTTTTTTGAGTATGATCATAATTGTTACTCATAGTTTAATTCAACCTTCACGAATTTAAACTGATAATTATTCGGGGTATTTCAGATTTTAATATTCGAATCAATGGTTTTCGTCCTAGACTATGTGGCAGCGCGTTCCCGAATCCCCAACTTATTCATCCATAGGTCATTCTCCACTCATAACATCACCTAAATTCCTTAGGTTTCTACCGAAATCGCCATAACTCCTCCATAATTCTAACTTGCCCCAAATGCTCAATTTCTCACCTAAATTAATTCCAACTAGCCATATCCCTAATGGATTCTATTAGCACATAAATTCCATCCAAAATGCACCAATCAACAATATAAGCATTAATCATAAGTTACATGGCTCTTAGGCCCTTAAATCACATATCAATTCACAATGCATTAAACATCATCACAATTCTCTCTCATATCTATTTAACACACTTCCAGCACAATTCTTATGGTTTCATTCTTTTAAATTCCCATCCCAAAGTTTCTAAAGCATTAAGATAGTCATTAAGGTAGATATCTTACCTTAAGCTCCCAAGTATTTCCTTTATAATTCTCCTCTTCTTTCTCTTCTTCATTTCTCTTGATTTTCCGTCACGGGCAATACCATTGCCAACACACTAGACCAACATCCAAGGGAATACAATGAGCACTAATTAAACTCTTAAACCCTTGAAATAACCCTAGAATTCATTGGAAGTGCTTAAGACACAAAATTAGGGCTTACCTTTGGAGGCTCTAGAATAGGCTTTCAATCATGAACCAAAGGATGGTTTCCAACCACCATTTGAGGCTTGGACAATTTCTCAAGCAAGGAAATAAGAGTGCCACATTAAAGGCTAAAATCGGCCAAGACAAAGGAATGGAGAAAATGGGTTTTCTTTGAATTTTCTTACCTTGAATGAAATAGGAGACAACCTAGCTCCTTCAAATCTTATTTTCTCTTCAAATGGGGCTATACCCATGGAGGCCAACTTCCACCATTTGAGATTTTGAAAAGAGAGAAAGGTAGCTCTTGATGAAAGGAGCAAGAATATGTGTTTATTTTCCCGTTTGGAGCCTTGAGTTGGCTTGGGCAAGAGGAGAAAGATGGGGAAGCCATGGAAGGGTTGTAGAAATCATCCAAGGTATAAGAGAGGGAGGTGGAACCGGCTGGGAAGAAGAGAGGTAGGAGAGAGAGGAGGAAAGTGAGGAAAGAGAGGGAAAAGGTGACTTTTGTACCTTTTTTTACTTTTCTTCTTTTTCTTTTCTAGCTAGTTTACATATTGAGAGAGGGTGCGGATTCACCCTTATAAAACCGGCCCCACTGCAGTATTTAATCAGGGGCGTTTTCATCTTTTCGCAAGAAACGCTCATAAATTCCTAGTTCAGGCACTATTCACTAACTGGGCCCGTTTTCCGGATTTTTCTCGTTTCTTTAATTTTTAATGGTTCTTAGGCTTCCATTAATGTTTAATTATAGTTATATAGTCAACTATAATTTATACGAGTCCCTTTGACCACTTAGAGTTGCGTTTCTGGGTTTTCTCGAAAAACGTGCTTTAAAGCCTCATTTGCATTTTTAACCCACTATACGGATCCGTTTTCTTCGGGAATTGTTCCCGCACATTATTTAGGCATAATTAAGCCCTAGAAATTAGGGATGGAAACGGGTCGGGTGATGCTCCACCCGACCTGTCACCCGTTTTTCACCCACCACCCGACCCGTCACCCGCAACTTCATCACCCGTCACCCGTTTATATATTTTTTCAACATTTTTTTTTGTTTTTATCACTTTATATAAGCTTAATTTTTCAAATAAAATCATTCATATTTGTTCAATAATACATACCACATCATCTAATATCAACATACTCAAAATATGGAGTATTAACCAAAATATTTCTAAATTATCTTAACAAATATGAGATATGTATATTTTTTTATTTAATATAAATACATACGAGTGCTGGGTCGGGTGAACGGGTCGGGTGACCGGGTGAAAAATGTTCACCCGACCCGACCCGACCTGTCACCCGCACCCGTTTCACCCGTCACCCATTTTTCACCCGTTTATTTCGAGTTTTCACCCGTTTTTATGGATCGGATGGTCGGGTGAAACGGGTACCCGTCACCCATTGCCATCCCTACTAGGAATCCATCTAGGACCCTAATCGAGGTCATATACCTCCTATGGTTGCGTAACGCTCGTTTTTACGTTTTGTGCTTTTTAAGCGTTTTCTCTTTTCTTTTGGTTTTACTTTCTTCACCAATATTCTTTAGACACCATTAGGCCCTTAAATATCATACTAGAATAATTTAATCATCATATTTAAGTCCGGGGTATTTCAATTATTGAAATTAATATGATATGACATTAGCATTATGATGGAAAATTTTGAATATCTGAAAAATAAATGTATCGATCATATCATCACTATAAAAGATTATAACACCTGGTGAATTCATCTATTTAAGTATATATTTTATTTATAAGATGAACATTGTATAATGATTCGTGAAAAATCAATGATGGTATTGCACTAGGAGACATTTATGAAAATTGTTTGAAGTAGTTTTTGAAATACTACATAAATGATATACTATGATAATGAGTACTCATATGTCTAGTTTGATCTCAAAGATGAAATATATATGATGTCATACAAATAACTCGATTTGATGTTAATTATTAAATGATTCTCAATGAATCATATATGAGGTCATTTTTTTGAGATAGTGCTAAAATGCAAATGAGTGATCCTTGCGAATCACCCTGATATTGTTCATATATAAAAGGGAACAACTGGCAAGACAACTATAGAATGGTTCTTGTCAAATCATTTTTATTTCAGTTTTTTCATTAATAGTCAAAATTCATGACAAGATTGCGAGAGATGATGAGCTGTTATTGACACTATGACAAGAATTATTATTATCATGGTTGGTTATTATTGTGATTGTAAGACATTCTGGGTCTTTGTAGACATATCTAGGCTTATTTTAAAGCTAGCTCAAAATTAAGCTATGCGTGATTTTTTAAAATGAGAAGTTATGTTGAGGATGAAAATTGATATTTCTACATATTATTCTAAGTTATATATATATGTGTGTGTTAGTTTACATTTATAAGATTTATCCATGTACAAAGATTTGTACACCCTGAAAGGTCATGAAAGGCATACGTCCGGAAAGGCGTATGTCCTGAATGAGATTTATCATTTACGAAGAACTTGGCCATCCTGAAGGGGTCATGACAGGCATATGTCCGGGAATACATATGTCATGAGAAACATGCTTAAAATACAATGCAATTATAAAATATATTTCTTGATGAAGTCAAGAATAACACTTGCTTGGAATGCAGTGCAGTTATAGCTCGTCACCCTTTCAAAAGGATTATAGTTGACCCATAAGCTTGTGTTTTGGTGACAAGGCATTAGTCTCATGTGTGAGAATGATTCTCCATGATTGAAAAATCATAAGATAAGAGTCAATAAGCTCCAAAAGAGCAGCT
Source organism: Limonium bicolor (assembly GCA_023374045.1). Classification (NCBI taxonomy): domain Eukaryota; kingdom Viridiplantae; phylum Streptophyta; class Magnoliopsida; order Caryophyllales; family Plumbaginaceae; genus Limonium; species Limonium bicolor. The sequence continues at coordinate 131,198,382 of CM041779.1, forward strand.
ATAGTACCATACGGAGAATGAAATTTAATATTGAGAACGCTTTGTAAATAACAAGTTTCCTCAAAAAGTGGTATTGATATACCTGATGCGTATATCATGTTAAGGCTACAAATAAGAGAATATTAGTGTATATTATTGAAAAGATATAAGGGGTGATTGTAGCTGCTTATTTTCTTCTCTGATTTGTATTGCATGTATGTTGGTACAATTGAAAACTTGAGATATAAGATAAAGAAAACCATAAGTTTTCCAATGTTTTTAGCATGACCGGTACATCCTGGTTCAATAATGATGCAGATTAAATTCACTGAACATGTGGACACTTGTTGAAGGATTAGAAGATTCTTCAACCAATGATATGTTGCTTATTTTGAAAAACCTTGTATAAGGCTTTCTCCAATTGATATTATAAGTAAACCTGGATCTTTATACAAGTGAATTAAGGTGAGATATGGGGACCATATCCTGCCCATTTTTGAATCATTAAGATTTGGTTTAAATTAATGCTTCAATCAAATGGTCATTATAGTAAAGGTTGTAAGATTAAATGATAAAGTTCATAAGATAGGTCAATGTTGGTGAAATATATGTTAACGCCTTAATATGAACTTTACATGTTCATTGGGATAAATTAATGGTTAAGAAGAACCAACGATCAAAGATTTGTAATGAATTGTAAAATCTTTTGGTTTAAGAATCCCAATATGTATTTGGAGACATGAAATTTACATGAAGCAACATTGGTTTGCATCAAGCCAAATAGTGTCGATTAACTCTCACTCTTATAAATGGCTTTGGGTAAAAGACTACATATTCTCCCATACAAGGTTTTGTTTGAAAGTTTTATATACTCTGCTTCAGTGGATCAATTAATTCCTTGAAGATGTTGGGATTGTATGTTGAGTTCATATTTTAATACCTTGAACTAACAGCTGAGGATACCTTAATGAATCGATTGTCATTTAGGCGAGTAATATTTTCCAACATCAAGGGAAGAAACACTAGTAGAAAAAGACCCTACCGCAGCGGTTGTTTTGGGTCTATCGCAGCGGTTCTAGAACCGCTGCGATGAGGTGCGCTGCGATAGGGTATCGATCTACCTCAGCGGTTATTGAACCGCTGCAGTAGGTAACCTATGGCAGCGGTTCCTGGCTAACAACCGCTGCCATAGGTGGGTTTCAGGACAAAAAAACATACCTATTGCAGCGGTTGTTAGCTAGGAACCGCTGCCATAGGTATTTTTTTAAAAAAAAATAGCTGTTTCATCTTCTTCCTCGCGCAGCGTTCGCGAGTTCACCGAGTTCTCTTCTCAGATTCAGCAAAACGTGTTCCTTGTTCGCCAGATGAAGTTGTAAAATTACCGTGAGTATATAGTGGCCGGAAGAGGCGCACAACATGTTCTTTGTTCACCAAATCTATTGCAAAATTACCGTGAGAAGAGAATACAAAGGCGCAACCTTTGTTCCTTGTTCACCAATCAGAGTTGCAAAATTACAGAGAAAGAGGCGCAGATATGAGAAGAGAAAGAGGCACGCAACATATATGTTCTTGTTCGCCAGTTTGGGTTGCAACATTACCGCTTGAGAATGTATAACGGAGGCACAGAGCATCTGGTTTGCCAGTTAGGGTTGCAAAATTACCGAAGTAATAAAGATAAGTTCGAGAATATTACCATGAGGGAAGAGAAGAAGAATTAATGAGTGCAAGAAGAAGAGAGCGCAGAGCATGCGTACCTTGTTTGCCATTGACAGTGAGTGAAGAGAAGAAGAGAGCGCAGAGCCGTCTTGTTCGCCGCGACCAGTTAGGGTTGCAAAATTATCAAAGGAGAAACTTTTATATTAAAACAAATAGTCTATTGCAGCGGTTCCTAGTAACAACCGCTGCAATAGGCTAAAAAAAACCGGGAAAGTGAAATTTTTAAAAAGAATAACTGGGAAAATTAGTCTACTGCAGCGGTTGTTATAGGAACCGCTACGATAGATTGCTTTTTTTTTTGAAAAAATTGACCTACCTACCGCAGCGGTTCCTAGCTAACAACCGCTGCGGTAGGTGATCCGAAAATTTTAAAACGTCCTATTGCAGCGGTTCCTCTTACAACCGCTGCAATAGGGGCGCCGCGGTAGGTCTGTTTTGTACTAGTGAAAAAAGCAATTGGAAAGCAAGATGATATGATATGAAATACAATTACGTCATCTTCGTCATGTATAGTAGAACTTTTAAGTTCAAAATACTATTCATCTTCAAAAAGTTGGCAAACCAATTACTTGATGTTGAGTGAAAATAAAGAGCCAACGTCTAATGCTCTATGTCCTGTGAGGACAAGAGGTAAAAAGTCTAACCTGAAACATGGTAGACCATGTGGTTCCATGTCAAAGCCCTTAAAAGGAGCATAGAATAAAGATGATCATATGGAAATGGTATAGCTTTAGATGAGCCGTCAAACATACCAATATATAAGGTAATTAGGTACCTAATGATGATAGAGATCTCAAAATATTATGTCATGTCAATCATATAGTGGAACCGGTATGAAATCAACATTGATGATATCTGTATATATGCATGCAAATATATGTAGCGCTACATGTCATAACGATGATGAGGATATTGAATTGATTTGTCAAAAGTACTTAAAAGACTCAAATGAGAAGCATAATTTCAACACATCTGGCTTGTAAATGTTGCGGACTTGAAGTCCTAAAAATGATGTGAATCCAGCTGGATCCAAACGAGTGTTTGTATGAAAATGAAAATATGTGGTTTATAATATTATAAATATAGTGTCAGTGTATATAGATTTATCAAAAGTCTTGTCATTGATTATAAAACGGCTTTATCCCCAGCAGTTGATTATTTTGAAGATATAAATATGGTTGAGATTATGATTAATCTGAATGGTTATACCTTATATGATGTTTATATAAGATTCGAAATGGATTAACTCCTAGAGGATTTTGATGAATTCTTAAAGGGAATGCCCTTGTGACTTTGTTGATAAAATCCTTTGATGACCTAAACGATAAAATTGGTTGTGGCATTACTATCTTTGTGAAAACTATTGAAAAGGTACCTCCGAGATGAGTCCATTTTATTAGATAATGTGTGTTGCTATAGTAGCAATGTAAGAGTATATTTGGAACTTTTAAAATTCTCCTAATGGTTGTCGAATCAACGATTATGAAGTACTATATCTTATTGCTATTGCAGCAAAATGGTTTATGGGGTTATGGTATCAATAGATACATAAATATGAAAAACCCCCACTATCCAAGAGATAAATTGAGGGCGTGCTTAATTGAATCTATGACTTAATACCCAAATGATATAGATTATTACATCTATACTTATAAGACAATACATATCCCAAAACGTTCTACTTGTAAAAGGGATGTCGATATTGATATGGAGTAAATATGCAAAAGTGCAAAAGTGATGGGTGTATTCAACCAGTTGCTTCCCAAGTAACTGGGTGCATGACCAATCTTAAAGATTAGGGATGCATAAAATCAAAGACATAAAGTGATGTTTGCATCGGGGGAGCAATGATGATTGTACTCTTTTTCGAATATAGATTCTATTATGGAAGAGTAATTGTCCCATAACAATTCTGGACGAAATATTGACCATTAGATTAGGAAGTATAATAATAGAGAGTAAAGATTATTTCAATTTTTTTAAAGTTTGGTTTCTTCTCCTGTCGCACATATAGACAACCCTTATTCATAATTGGTAACCCTAATGAGAGAACAATCCTCTGTTCCTTCTCTTATTGCGACTGCACCTATACAGAGATAAATCGATGGAGTGGCTGCATCTCCCACACCAAATTGAAGATGGAGATGGAAACCTTTCATTCAGGAACAAGTAATAAACTTAAATATCTTCTTATGTTTGCGCCTCTGTAGAGATAAATCGTTGGAATTGCTGCATCTCCCATGCCAGATTAAAGACGAGGCTAAAAATAGTTCACTCGCCAGTCGCCAGCAGCTCCTAGCGGTAAATCACTAAGAGAGGCAAGTCCTCCTACATGTTCTCCTTAGAGTCACATTCCCAATTGTTAATTACTATCCCACTTCCAGTTTCTAAGAATTAATGATCACCTCCCCACCGACGTCTTCTATCATCTTATTGATCTTCCCTTTTCTGATCCATCGAAACTCATAAGCAATGCCTGTCGAGCTCCACAACTCATCGTCCTCAGAGCCGCAGTCTACCCCATCTTCTGCATCGGGGAGCCACTAGGTTCCACGGTGATACCCATCATCAACAAGGTGCAAGACATAGCCGTGTAATTTTTGGTGGTGTATGTAGGTAGTTTGGTATCATATTGTAGATAGTTTGGTATCATATCGTAGATAGTTTGGTATAAAATCTTAGATAGTTTGGTATCATATGGCGTGTAACACCCCTACCGTTAATACCATCATTACCGTCCAATCTCCTCGTACTTCCAGAATCACGCAGCGGATACATACTTACATACGGTGGGTGATACAATGCCGCTAGTCACCCACGTGACTAACAAAGCTACTACTACTACATACAGCATCGGTCTGATGGACCGGAATCTCCGAGTACTACACAAATACAGTACATACTCCCATTACTTACTGAGTACTACAACTTTCCATTCAGTACAATACTCCATTACAATACCATCCAATACAAAATAACATACCGAGTTTACAAGGATCCTGATACAATACAATACTTCTTCCAAGCTCATACACACTCATTAAGAGTCTACATCTACCCATTTCTCACATCTACATGCTTATAATGCATAAGGTGTACCCCATTGGTACACTACTACCTCAAGGCTACAAGCCTTATACCATTTACTACTATCTACACTTCATTTCCAATGATCCAGGTAGATCCGCCAGTCTCTTACCTTGACCATATCCACTTCGGTACCTGCACACTAAAAACGATCCCCCTAGGGGGTCAGCTTACGCTGAATATGATAACCGCATACCCCGCGTACTAGCGAGGGTACGCCGACCATTTGGTCGAATACATGCAATTCAATTTACAATACAAACATTCATACATACATGCTTTCATTCATGATACTACAATACTACACAAGGTATACATACATACGCCCAGTACAATACATGTTTGGAAGACAATACCAGTCAACCAACACTTACTTACCATCTTCCACAATACACATACACAATACACATACACATACTCGTTACCATACTCAATACGGAGATACACTTCTCCAATTCACACATAAGGCTTGTTAGCTTCTTTACACACCCGGGTTAATCAGGTGTTCAATACTCATTTACTCAAGGTCAATGACTTACAATAGCCAAGATCGATACACATACAATACTTGCTTCTTACTTACTTTACTTCAGTTAAGTCGGTATGACCTCCGGGCAGGGATTACTACATCCCACCACCAGGCTTTGGGGTGGCCCACTAATCCAGGATGCTACTTATTCAAGGGATTTGGTCCATGGAAAAGATTATAGCCAGGATTCGGATCCAACCTCTTGTGTTTCCTTATCCTCACGCGTGGCCGGCCGAAACTATATCGGACTTCTACTCATTCCATTTACTCATTACTCATGTTAGGAGTTAGATTGTTAGGAATTAGTAGAAGTCAGTACTTCATTTCCATACATCCATACAACACAAGTACACATTACTTACACATACTCTTCATTTCCATTCATACATTTCATGAATTATACAAACTAAATGTTCAAGAGAATACAATAAGAACAATATAGTCCAAACACAATTAAGTGTAATAAGAGTCTGATTCGTGCATTTATCTTATTTGAGTGATCACATAAGCACACAAATCGGGGTAACCAAGTTAGGATACAGAGCATGAGGAAATCATACCTTTCACCGTTGATTTACTCTAGCGGGCGTTCCCTTGTTCCTTTGGTTCACATTTGTTTCTTGAATCTTACTCTCGAATCAATGACTACATGCCAAATGATTCTATTAATACTAAGCTTTACAATACATACATAATTACTACGCCCGTACTTACCCCGTTATCCCGTTGTTTCGGTTTAACTTAATGTTCTTATACTTACAATTCCCTTAATTTGTTTCCTTACTCGTCTACTTATTTTCTTACCATTACTACTTCATTAATGGTGTATTACAACTTACATATGCATATATGTGTATAGGCATATATATACATACCTGTGATTACTATAATCATATAATAACACTTTTTTTTTGTCTCGACCGAACTTACAAATCCGGTCGCAAGTCCGGTCCATTCCAGTAGCTCTCATTACGGGAGAATTTTCTGGTCCGACCGAACTTGCATGTCCGGTCGCAAGTCCGGTCTATTCTAGGAGGTTTCAGACGGGAAAATTTTCTGGTCCGACCGAACTTGCAAGTCCGGTCGCAAGTCCGGTCCATTCCAGAAGGTTCCCGTCTTTGTGATTCTGGGCTCGACCGACCTTGCAAGTCCGGTCGCAAGTCCGGTCCGGCCCAGTACTTCAGTTTTCAAATCTGTTTTCAGTTCTATAATTTGCCCTTTGCTTCCCCAATCTTCCTACATGTAATCCCACATGTTTTAGCACTACTTAGGCCCTCAAAATTGCCTTAGCTCATTCTTCAACCTCCTTACTCATTCTTAAATCCCCTTACACAATTCCCTCATTCTTTTCAACACTTACAACAGTTTTTCATTTCTCCAATGCTACGATTTTTGTTCTAACCTTTACCATTCAATACTCCCTCAACCATTGTTACTCCTAGCATCCAAAATGCATTGCTTTATATCCTAGTTCTTCTCATTACCTAAATCCTTTTCAATTTGCTTCCAAGGTATTAAGCACTCACCTTAAGTCCTCCAAATACACTTAATTCCTCCTAGTTTCTCCAATGCATCCTTGCACTCTTTGCTACAGATTTTGCATCCTTATATCCTCATACTACACTACCATTCCATGGTTACTAAATATCTCTACTAACTCCAATACACACCTTGGTTCTCCCACTCACCAAGTTGTTCTTAAATACATAATTCCTACCAAAATTTTGTCATAGTTTACCTACTTTCCTTATCCACATACACGCTTTTCATCAAATTCATTCCTAATCTAGCCACACCCATACAAGGGTCCTACCAGCAACCAATACAATACCAATTCATCAATACTTCCTCAATCCACATTACTAATACTCATACACAATTATTTGGCTCCAAGGCCTACAATCCACATACTAATTCAAATACTCAAACTTCCACAACTACCATACAAGTACAATAGTTTAGGTTCTTTTATTTGTTTACCCATTCCCATTACACTAATGTATTAAATCAAGCATTAAGAAGGAGCTCTTACCTTGAGCTTTTAATTCCTTCATTTCTTTTCCATTTCTCCTTCTTCTCTCTTCTTTGCACCAAAATCGGTCATATGGGGAATGGAGTTGCCAACTCCATTCCCATCACCCAAAACACACACAACAAGTGTAATTAAACTACTAACCCTTAAATTAACACTAATCCATTGAAGTGTTGAAAATACAAATTCTAGGGTTTACCTTTGGAGTGTTTTAGGAGGGGTTTTAGCCCTTAGTTCAAGAAGGTGAATCCACCACCATTGCAAGGTTGATATTATGCTCAAAAGAGAGAGAGAAAACAAGGCATTACAATGGGTAAAAATCGGTTATGAAAGGAGATGGTGAAAACATGAGTTTTTCATGTAGATTTTTTACCTTAATGGGGAGAGGAGACTCCAAGCTACCCATTGATGCTATTTTCTCTTTGAATGGAGAAAACCCACGAAAATAAACTTCCTCATTTTTGGATTTTGAAAAGAGAGAAGTGTAGAGAATGATGAGGGGAGTTCAAATATGTATTTATTTTTACATTTGGAGCTCACATGGAGATGGAGCATGCTTGGAAAGGTGGAGAAGCCATGGGAGCTTGAGGAGCTTCAAGAAATCGCCCCAAACCAGAGAGAGAGGAGCAAAATCGGTGGGAAGGGGAGGAAGAGGAAAGAGAAAAGATAAATGAGAGAGTGGGGTGAGAGAAAAGGGTAAAGTACCCTTTTTACTTTATCACTTTTAGCTTTTTGCTCTCTTATTTAATTAGCTAGTTACATGTGGGTGTGAGGGGGTTATTTGACTTATTAAAATCGGTCCCACACAGTATTACTAGTTGGAGCGTTTTTCGTCTTTTTACAGAAAACGCTCGTTATTTTACCCGGTTTCGGTACTATTCACTAACCGGGCCCGTTTTCTGGAATTTTCTCGTAACTATTTTTATTGACTATTGAGCTTCCGTAAATGCTTACTAATTTTATTATTATTTATAATTTTACGGGTCCGTTTGACCACTTAAAGTCACGTTTTCGGGTTTTCTCGAAAAACGTGCTCTCTAAAGCCCTCTAGTGTTTTAATTCATTATTTGGATCCGTTTTCTCGGGAGTTGTTCCCATATATTATTTAGGTCTTATTAAACCTTTAGAATCCATATAATACGCTAACCGAGGTCTCATACCTCCTATGGTTATTTAACGCCTATTTAGCGTTTTTCGCTTTTAAGCGTTTCTTTACTTCTTGGATTTATTTTCCTTACAATACTACTGAGCATTATAGGGCTCTTAAATACAGATTAGAGTAATCTTAATCACTATATTTAAGTTTGGGGTATTTCATGGTGGATAGTTTGGTATCATATCATTGGTTTCAATATAGGTTTTGTTATCATATTGTTGGTGTTTCGATATAGAAAGTTTGATATTATATTGATGGTGTACTAAGTGAAACATTATTTGGTGTCTGGTTATGTTCATTGTGGTGTTTATATTACCAGTGTAAGTAAACAATACCTACAGGTTTATGAATGCCAATATGGCCAACATTGTAGTCGTTATAATACATGTTTTTTGAATACTTTATTCGGGTTTAAAAAACACCATTGATAAATGAGAGTTATTGGCATCATATGCAGATGAGATGCCAGATGTGTTTGAAAAAAGTACCTGGTTACCATCATTATAAAATTGTGTTAAACATACAAACCACAAAAAATATACTGGAATCACTGTTAATTAAGGAATAAAAATTTAAGTGCACTAACCATCTGATTGTAATATCTCTTATACCATAGCAAAATAGCAACACTTTACATTTTAATTACCTTAACCAATTAAAAAAACACCATTGACAATATTAGCAACTTAAGTTGACATCATACCAAATGTGTATGAAAAGATACCAGGATATCGTCAATATATTACTAGTACAAAATCAACAAAGTACCACAATTATAAATGAAACCAAAAACAGTGAAATAAGAACAAAAAACATTTCGATTGCACAAACCATCAGAATGTAATACCTCTAACACCAAAGAAAAATACCTACATCTTGCACTTTAAGTACCTTAACTTGTTTTTAAAAACACTGTTGTCAAATGATAGTTACTAGCAACAGAAGTAGATGAGATACCAAATGTGTATTCTATCCTCTGTATACTCCTACACGGTGTTGGTAACAATTCTATTCGTACAGGTGATAAACTTTTCTATCACACATGGTATAATAGACCTACGTTAACATAACCAAACACCAAGGATTCATTAATGAAACGCCTAGGACATGTTAAATTTATACCTATGTATAAACACCGTCATGAACACAACAAACACCATAGTTCTCATTATGAAACACCTACACCTGTTCAACAAGTACCTGTGTATCAACTAGACTTGGTGTTCGTAACAATGCTATCCGTAAAGAAGTTAGTATTATTTTCTAACAGACAAGATGTATTACACTTACATCAACTAAACCAAACACCACAAATTCCATAATGAAACACCAGTGACACATCTACAATGTACCATATGTAATATCTTTTTCAAAAATCTTTCGTAACTATAAATTATTATATAATCAGTTTTATAATATACCAATGTACCAGTGTACAAACACCACTATTACTTTAACTTAAGACCTTTCTATCATAAAATACGAACCTAGCGTCGTATACAATGATTATGTAAGACATATAATTTAGTTGTAAATATCTTGTTAAGTTATTTTAAATATATAAATCAATAAAATATATAACCCATGAATTTAGTAACTACTATTCAATTATACTAATTAACAAATAAAACATCTTATTCAATTTATTTAATGATTAATGAATGGCATTTTTAAAGTGTGGAAGAAAAGTAAAAAAGAATATACTTAACTATTATAAAATACCTACAAAATGTACTTTAGAAACAAAAAATAATTATAAATGAAATACGTTTATGATATACCTAAGACATATATACAAGTATCACACTATCGTCAAACTAATACCAGTGAAATATCTATAATATACCAAATATAATATCTTTCATTTTCAAAACCCTTTCATAACTATAAATT
>CM041779.1:131209273-131224416 GCA_023374045.1 Limonium bicolor
CATTCTACCGCCATTAAGTGCGGTTATTGTTGTTCAACCGGGATCCATCTCCGGGACTTCCAATTCTTGGAATCTACCATATGTCTGTTCTTTGTTACTGTGTGATTGCTTCACATCTGCCAGATCGGGTTTCCCCGAGTATGAGAGGACTTCCCTTCTCTCTGGCGTCCTTTCCCAAGTTATACAGTGGGGTTTGTGGAGGGCGGGTCTGGTCTTGTAGGTATCCGGTACACACCGGGAGTTCCTAACTAGCATATATCTAATGCTATCACTCAACCCTTAGCCCTAAGCTTCTAAATCCTAACTCGGTACTTCCTAGACTCGGTATTTCCAGTCATCAGAGCGATACTTCGCTCTGATACCACTTTTTGTAACACCCCTACCGTTAATACCATCATTACCGTCCAATCTCCTCGTACTTCCAGAATCAAGCAGCGGATACATACTTACATACGGTGGGTGATACAATGCCGCTAGTCACCCACGTGACTAACAAAGCTACTACTACTACATACAGCATCGGTCTAATGGACCGGAATCTCCGAGTACTACACAAATACAGTACATACTCCCATTACTTACTGAGTACTACAACTTTCCATTCAGTACAATACTCCATTACAATACCATCCAATACAAAATAACATACCGAGTTTACTAGGATCCTGATACAATACAATACTTCTTCCAAGCTCATACACACTCATTAAGAGTCTACATCTACCCATTTCTCACATCTACATGCTTATAATGCATAAGGTGTACCCCATTGGTACACTACTACCTCAAGGCTACAAGCCTTATACCATTTACTACTATCTACATTTCATTTCCAATGATCCAGGTAGATCCGCCAGTCTCTTACCTTGACCATATCCACTTCGGTACCTGCACACTAAAAACGTTCCTCCTAGGGGGTCAGCTTACGCTGAATATGATAACCGCATACCCCGCGTACTAGCGATGGTACGCCGACCATTTGGTCGAATACATGCAATTCAATTTACAATACATACATTCATACATACATGCTTTCATTCATGATACTACAATACTACACAAGGTATACATACATACGCCCAGTACAATACATGTTTGGAGGACAATACCAGTCAACCAACACTTACTTACCATCTTCCACAATACACATACATAATACATATTCGTTACCTACTCAATACGGAGATACACTTCTCCAATTCACACATAAGGCTTGTTAGCTTCTTTACACACCCGGGTTAATCGGATGTTCAATACTCATTTACTCAAGGTCAATGACTTATAATAGCCAAGACCGATACACATACAATACTTGCTTCTTACTTACTTTACTTCAGTTAAGTTGGAATGACCTCCGGGCAGGGATTACTACATCCCACCACCGGGCTTTGGGGTGGCCCACTAATCCAGGATGCTACCCATTCAAGGGATTTGGTCCATGGAAAAGATTATAGCCAGGATTCGGATCCAACCTCTTGTGTTTCCTTATCCTCACGCGTGGCCGAAACTATATCGGACTTCTACTCATTCCATTTACTCATTACTCATGTTAGGAGTTAGATTGTTAGGAATTAGTAGAAGTCAGTACTTCATTTCCATACATCCATACAATACACAAGTACACATTACTTACACATACTCTTCATTTCCATTCATACATTTCATGAATTATACAAACTAAATGTTCAAGATAATACAATAAGAACAATATAGTCCAAACACAATTAAGTGTAATAAGAGTCTGATTCGTGCATTTATCTTATTTGAGTGATCACATAAGCACACAAATTGGGGTAACCAGGTTAGGATACAGAGCATGAGGAAATCATACCTTTCACCGTTGATTTACTCTAGCGGGCGTTCCCTTGTTCCTTTGGTTCACATTTGTTTCTCGAATCTTACTCTCGAATCAATGACTACATGCCAAATGATTCTATTAATACTAAGCTTTACAATACATACATAATTACTACGCCCGTACTTACCCCGTTATCCCGTTGTTTCGGTTTAACTTAATGTTCTTATACTTACAATTCCCTTAATTTGTTTCCTTACTCGTCTACTTATTTTCTTACCATTACTACTTCATTAATGGTGTATTACAACTTACATATGCATATATGTGTATAGGCATATATATACATACCTGTGATTACTATAATCATATAATAACACTTTTTTTTTGTCTCGACCGAACTTGCAAATCCGGTCGCAAGTCCGGTCCATTCCAGTAGCTCTCATTACGGGAGAATTTTCTGGTCCGACCGAACTTGCATGTCCGGTCGCAAGTCCGGTCTATTCCAGGAGGTTTCAGACGGGAAAATTTTCTGGTCCGACCGAACTTGCAAGTCCGGTCGCAAGTCCGGTCCATTCCAGAAGGTTCCCGTCTTTGTGATTCTGGGCTCGACCGACCTTGCAAGTCCGGTCGCAAGTCCGGTCCGGCCCAGTACTTCAGTTTTCAAATCTGTTTTCAGTTCTATAATTTGCCCTTTGCTTCCCCAATCTTCCTACATGTAATCCCACATGTTTTAGCACTACTTAGGCCCTCAAAATTGCCTTAGCTCATCCTCCAACCTCCTTACTCATTCTTAAATCCCCTTACACAATTCCCTCATTTCTTTTCAACACTTACAACAGTTTTTCATTTCTCCAATGCTACAGATTTTTGTTCTAACCTTTACCATTCAATACTCCCTCAACCATTGTTACTCCTAGCATCCAAAATGCATTGCTTTATATCCTAGTTCTTCTCATTACCTAAATCCTTTTCAATTTGCTTCCAAGGTATTAAGCACTCACCTTAAGTCCTCCAAATACACTTAATTCCTCCTAGTTTCTCCAATGCATCCTTGCACTCTTTGCTACAGATTTTGCATCCTTATATCCTCATACTACACTACCATTCCATGGTTACTAAATATCTCTACTAACTCCAATACACACCTTGGTTCTCCCACTCACCAAGTTGTTCTTAAATACATAATTCCTAGCAAAATTTTGTCATAGTTTACCTACTTTCCTTACTTATCCACATACACGCTTTTCATCAAATTCATTCCTAATCTAGCCACACCCATACAAGGGTCCTACCAGCAACCAATACAATACCAATTCATCAATACTTCCTCAATCCACATTATTAATACTCATACACAATTATTTGGCTCCAAGGCCTACAATCCACATACTAATTCACAAATACTCAAACTTCCACAACTACCATACAAGTACAATAGTTTAGGTTCTTTTATTTGTTTACCCATTCCCATTACACTAATGTATTAAATCAAGCATTAAGAAGGAGCTCTTACCTTGAGCTTTTAATTCCTTCATTTCTTTTCCATTTCTCCTTCTTCTCTCTTCTTTGCACCAAAATCGGTCATATGGGGAATGGAGTTGCCAACTCCATTCCCATCACCCAAAACACACACAACAAGTGTAATTAAACTACTAACCCTTAAATTAACACTAATCCATTGAAGTGTTGAAAATACAAATTCTAGGGTTTACCTTTGGAGTGTTTTAGGAGGGGTTTTAGCCCTTGGTTCAAGAAGGTGAATCCACCACCATTGCAAGGTTGATATTATGCTCAAAAGAGAGAGAGAAAACAAGGCATTACAATGGGTAAAAATTGGTTATGAAAGGAGATGGTGAAAACATGAGTTTTTCATGTAGATTTTTTACCTTAATGGGGAGAGGAGACTCCAAGCTACCCATTGATGCTATTTTCTCTTTGAATGGAGAAAACCCACGAAAATAAACTTCCTCATTTTTGGATTTTGAAAAGAGAGAAGTGTAGAGAATGATGAGGGGAGTTCAAATATGTATTTATTTTTACATTTGGAGCTCACATGGAGATGGAGCATGCTTGGAAAGGTGGAGAAGCCATGGGAGCTTGAGGAGCTTCAAGAAATCGCCCCAAACCAGAGAGAGAGGAGCAAAATCGGTGGGAAGGGGAGGAAGAGGAAAGAGAAAAGATAAATGAGAGAGTGGGGTGAGAGAAAAGGGTAAAGTACCCTTTTTACTTTATCACTTTTAGCTTTTTGCTCTCTTATTTAATTAGCTAGTTACATGTGGGTGTGAGGGGGTTATTTGACTTATTAAAATTGGTCCCACACAGTATTACTAGTTGGAGCGTTTTTCGTCTTTTTACAGAAAACGCTCGTTATGTTACCCGGTTTCGGTACTATTCACTAACCGGGCCCGTTTTCTGGAATTTTCTCGTCTAACTATTTTTATTGACTATTAAGCTTCCGTAAATGCTTACTAATTGTTATTTAATTATTTATAATTTTTACGGGTCCGTTTGACCACTTAAAGTCACGTTTTCGGGTTTTCTCGAAAAACGTGCTCTAAAGCCCTCTTAGTGTTTTAATTCATTATTTGGATCCGTTTTCTTCGGGAGTTGTTCCCATATATTATTTAGGTCTTATTAAACCTTTAGAATCCATATAATACGCTAACCGAGGTCTCATACCTCCTATGGTTATTTAACGCCTATTTAGCGTTTTTCGCTTTTTAAGCGTTTCTTTACTTCTTTTGGATTTATTTTTCCTTACCAATACTACTTGAGCATTATTAGGCTCTTAAATACAGATTAGAGTAATCTTAATCACTATATTTAAGTTTGGGGTATTTCATGGCGGATAGTTTGGTATCATATCATTGGTTTCAATATAGGTAGTTTGTTATCATATTGTTGGTGTTTCGATATAGAAAGTTTGATATTATATTGATGGTGTACTAAGTGAAACATTATTTGGTGTCTGGTTATGTTCATTGTGGTGTTTATATTACCAGTGTAAGTAAACAATACCTACAGGTTTATGAATGCCAATATGGCCAACATTGTAGTCGTTATAATACATGTTTTTTGAATACTTTATTCGGGTTTAAAAAACACCATTGATAAATGAGAGTTATTGGCATCATATGTTGATGAGATGCCAGATGCGTTTGAAAAAAGTACCTGGTTACCATCATTATAAAAATTGTGTTAAACATACAAAGTACCATAAGAAAAATGATACTGGAATCACTGTTAATTAAGGAATAAAAATTTAAGTGCACTAACCATCTGATTGTAATATCTCTTATACCATAGCAAAATAGCAACACTTTACATTTTAATTACCTTAACCAATTAAAAAAACACCATTGACAATATTAGCAACTTAAGTTGACATCATACCAAATGTGTATGAAAAGATACCAGGTTATCGTCAATATATTACTAGTACAAAATCAACAAAGTACCACAATTATAAATGAAACCAAAAACAATGAAATAAGAACAAAAAACAATTCGATTGCACAAACCATCAGAATGTAATACCTCTAACCCCAAAGAAAAATACCTACATCTTGCACTTTAAGTACCTTAACTTGTTTTTAAAAACACTGCTGTCAAATGATAGTTACTAGCAACAGAAGTAGATGAGATACCAAATGTGTATTCTATCCTCTGTATACTCCTACACGGTGTTGGTAACAATTCTATTCGTACAGGTGATAAACTTTTCTATCACACATGGTATAATAGACCTACGTTAACATAACCAAACACCAAGGATTCATTAATGAAACGCCTAGGACATGTTAAATTTATACCTATGTATAAACACCGTCATGAACACAACAAACACCATAGTTCTCATTATGAAACACCTGCACCTGTTCAACAAGTACCTGTGTATCAACTAGACTTGGTGTTCGTAACAATGCTATCCGTAAAGAAGTTAGTATTATTTTCTAACAGACAAGATGTATTACACTTACATCAACTAAACCAAACACCACAAATTCCATAATGAAACACCAGTGA
The DNA here is from genome assembly GCA_023374045.1 of Limonium bicolor. Classification (NCBI taxonomy): domain Eukaryota; kingdom Viridiplantae; phylum Streptophyta; class Magnoliopsida; order Caryophyllales; family Plumbaginaceae; genus Limonium; species Limonium bicolor. The sequence continues at coordinate 131,215,098 of CM041779.1, forward strand.
CACATCTACAATGTACCATATGTAATATCTTTTTCAAAAATCTTTCGTAACTATAAATTATTATATAATCAGTTTTATAATATACCAATGTACCAGTGTACAAACACCACTATTACTTTAACTTAAGACCTTTCTATCATAAAATACGAACCTAGCGTCGTATACAATGATTATGGACATATAATTTAGTTGTAAATATCTTGTTAAGTTATTTTAAATATATAAATCAATAAAATATTAACCCATGAATTTAGTAACTACTATTCAATTATACTAATTAACAAATAAAACATCTTATTCAATTTATTTAATGATTAATGAATGGCATTTTTAAAGTGTGGAAGAAAAGTAAAAAAGAATATACTTAACTATTATAAAATACCTACAAAATGTACTTTAGAAACAAAAAATAATTATAAATGAAATACGTTTATGATATACCTAAGACATATATACAAGTATCACACTATCGTCAAACTAATACCAGTGAAATATCTATAATATACCAAATATAATATCTTTCATTTTCAAAACCCTTTCATAACTATAAATTATTATATAATTTTTTACTACATACCGATATACCATTTTACAAACACCAACATTATGTTAACTTGAGACCTATTTATGGTAAAATATGTACCTACTATCGTACACATTGGTTACTCGAAGGAACCGACTCCAACAAAAAATAAAGAGAACATGTTGATAATTACCCAAGATAAGGATTCAATAATTTAAAATACAATTAAAAATAATAACTAGTTAAAAATTTAGGATTCTTTATAAAAAAAGATTGTAAATAATAAGAGCAAGATTGAGGCGTTTTGCTGGTTACGAAAACAATAATATACCAACTGCCGCTAAATCAATTTGTTTTTGAAAAATAAAACCGGATAAAATCTGGACCCTTCATAGATACACCTCATAATCTAATGGTTGTTATTTAGTCCTGAATGGTTCAGGGAGAGTCATATAGGCCAGAACTGAATCCAAAGCCCTATTTTTCCTTCACCATGGTGTTTTTCCCATTGGGTTTTTTTTCCAGTTAAGGTTTTAACGAGGCAATCGATGGAAAGCATCTAATGGATTCATTGTATGTGAATGCTAAGTGAAAATATCTATGATTGACTATAATAGCTATGTGAAGTTATTATAAGACTGTACTCTTTTTTTCCTTTGCTTAAGATTTTTATTAATGGTGGCCATCAGGTCCGGTTCTACCCGAAACCGATTGGAACCGGAACCGGCCGGGAACCGGTGGGAATCGGAACTGGAACCGAATCGCCTCAGCCGGTTCCGAATACGAATACATGTTTTGAGATTCGGGCCCGAACCGGGCCCGGAACCGCCTGGAACCGTCGTCGGATTCGGAATCGGAAACCGGAACCGCCCCGGAACCGGTTGAAGTTACTGTTGGAATCGGGCCAAAACGACGTCGTTTTGGGTCTCGGGCGTGCGCTCCTCTGAAGAAAATAGCCGTTAGATCCCAAGCACGCGCATTGCAATATGAAGGCCAACATGATGATTGGTATGAGATGAATGGGGATAACACCACTTAGGGCATCCACAATGGTGTGGATTCCACCCATAATGTTAAAAGAGAAAAAAGAAAATGATGAGGTGGAGGAGAGAGGATGTGAGAAGGGTTCTTAAATAAGACACCCTCTTTTTAGAGAACCTAGGTAAGTAAGAGAGAGATTGTGAGAGGAGATAATAAAAAAATATTTGTTGGTGGGTGGAATCCACTTTTACCATTGTGGATGCCCTTAGGACTTCTATCCTGTAAGATTTTAGAATGTATTAGTAGTTTATTATTACTTTCTTTCCATGTAATCTTTTTTTTAAGACTTGCAAATTGAAATCATGTAACCTCTCAGTAGCTGTACTCTTTTTCCTTATTAGGGTTTTCCTAATGGGTTTTTACCTAATAAGGTTTTAATGAGGCAGTGAATCATATAATAAAATTCTCTTTGTTCCTTATTTTTTGTAAATTCAATAAAATTCCTAAGTCTTTGTTTCTTACACATTTAAGATTATAAACTTGAAAAATAACCTATCTAGGAGTAAAGTGGATGAAAAGAGCAACGTGTACGCTCAAACGGATCTCAAATCGAAGCTAAAACGAAGCAACTGGAGCCGATCGAATCTTTCCGGAACCGCTCCGGAACCGGTCAGAACCGGAACCGGAACCGGCCGGAACCGGTTTTTGACTGAATCTGAAGCGAATCCAGATTTCAGAACCGGAACCGCCGAGACCGGTTCCGAATACGAATACACATTTTCCGGAACCGGTGGAACCGGACCCGCGACCACCATTAATGTACAGACTGCTCTTGAATTCAAATCTCTGCCCCACATGGTACACTTTATGACTCAACATCCTGTCCTGTGGTAGACATTGCTTTAATTAAAAATCTGCCAAAAGAAGCACGAATTACTCACATCCACTCCTTTTTGAAATGACTGTACAGGCTGCTCTTGAATTCAAATCTCTGCCCCACATGGTACACTTTATGACTCAGCATCCTGTCCTGTGGTAGACATTGCTTTAATTAAAAATCTGCCAAAAGAAGCACGAATTACTCACATCCACTCCTTTTTTGAAATGACTGTACAGGCTACTCTTGAATTCAAATCTCTGCCCCACATGGTACACTTTATGACTCAGCATCCTGTCCTATGGTAGACATTGCTTTAATTAAAAATCTGCCAAAAGCACGAATTACTCACATCCACTCCTTTTTTTAAATGACTGTACAGACTGCTCTTGAATTCAAATCTCTGCCCCACATGGTACACTTTATGACTCAGCATCCTGTCCTATGGTAGACATTGCTTTAATTAAAAATCTGCCAAAAGAAGCACGAATTACTCACATCCACTCCTTTTTTGAAATGACTGTACAGACTGCTCTTGAATTCAAATCTCTGCCCCACATGGTACACTTTATGACTCACTCCTGTCCTATGGTAGACATTGCTTTAATTAAAAATCTGCCAAAAGAAGCACGAATTACTCACATCCACTCCTTTTTTGAAATGACTGTACAGGCTGCTCTTGAATTCAAATCTCTGCCCCACATGGTACACTTTATGACTCAGCATCCTGTCCTGTGGTAGACATTGCTTTAATTAAAAATCTGCCAAAAGAAGCACGAATTACTCACATCCACTCCTTTTTTGAAATGACTGTACAGGCTGCTCTTGAATTCAAATCTCTGCCCCACATGGTACACTTTATGACTCAGCATCCTGTCCTATGGTAGACATTGCTTTAATTAAAAATCTGCCAAAAGAAGCACGAATTACTCACATCCACTCCTTTTTTTAAATGACTGTACAGACTGCTCTTGAATTCAAATCTCTGCCCCACATGGTACACTTTATGACTCAGCATCCTGTCCTGTGGTAGACATTGCTTTAATTAAAAATCTGCCAAAAGAAGCACGAATTACTCACATCCACTCCTTTTTTGAAATGACTGTACAGGCTGCTCTTGAATTCAAATCTCTGCCCCACATGGTACACTTTATGACTCAGCATCCTGTCCTGTGGTAGACATTGCTTTAATTAAAAATCTGCCAAAAGAAGCACGAATTACTCACATCCACTCCTTTTTTGAAATGACTGTACATGCTACTCTTGAATTCAAATCTCTGCCCCACATGGTACACTTTATGACTCAGCATCCTGTCCTATGGTAGACATTGCTTTAATTAAAAATCTGCCAAAAGAAGCACGAATTACTCACATCCACTCCTTTTTTTAAATGACTGTACAGACTGCTCTTGAATTCAAATCTCTGCCCCACATGGTACACTTTATGACTCAGCATCCTGTCCTGTGGTAGACATTGCTTTAATTAAAAATCTGTCAAAAGAAGCACGAATTACTCACATCCACTCCTTTTTTGAAATGACTGTACAGGCTACTCTTGAATTCAAATCTCTGCCCCACATGGTACACTTTATGACTCAGCATCCTGTCCTATGGTAGACATTGCTTTAATTAAAAATCTGCCAAAAGAAGCACGAATTACTCACATCCACTCCTTTTTTTAAATGACTGTACAGACTGCTCTTGAATTCAAATCTCTGCCCCACATGGTACACTTTATGACTCAGCATCCTGTCCTATGGTAGACATTGCTTTAATTAAAAATCTGCCAAAAGAAGCACGAATTACTCACATCCACTCCTTTTTTGAAATGACTGTACAGACTGCTCTTGAATTCAAATCTCTGCCCCACATGGTACACTTTATGACTCAGCATCCTGTCCTATGGTAGACATTGCTTTAATTAAAAATCTGCCAAAAGAAGCACGAATTACTCACATCCACTCCTTTTTTGAAATGACTGTACAGACTGCTCTTGAATTCAAATCTCTGCCCCACATGGTACACTTTATGACTCAGCATCCTGTCCTGTGGTAGACATTGCTTTAAGTAAAAATCTGCAAAAAGAAGCACGAATTACTCACATCCACTCCTTTTTTGAAATGACTGTACAGACTGCTCTTGAATTCAAATATCTGCCCCACATGGTACACTTTATGACTCAGCATCCTATCCTCTAGTAGAAAGAGCTTTAATTAAAAATCTGCCAAAATGACCACGAATTACTCACAGCCACTCCTTTTTGAAATGACTCTGCAGAGTGCTCTTGAATTCAAATCTTTGCCCCACATGGTACTTATGACTCGTTTTTGGTTTATTATATATAAGTTATTTGTGGGAAACTTCAATTGCACCACTTCTCAGCATTCAACTCTCTCTTCCTCCCTCTCAATTTGATTTATCACTCTCTTACATATCCACATTATCAAGCTCATACAACTGCCTAATTTCTTTCAATCAGTCCACAACACATATGGCGTATCCTTGTCTAATTTTCGTTAATGCTGAGCTATCCTACAATGAACATGGTAGCCTCTTTTCTCTTGGAGCCAAGAAACTAAAACCTTCCACCTTCGGGTGACTGATAATTTCACCTTCGAAATGATGAAGCAATCTGTCACGAGGCCATTCGTCAACTAGGATGCGGATACGATGTAGGAAGGATGACTTATCGAAATTTGTTTTCAAGGGAACCAATGGTGTACTCTGCACTTCAATTGAACACTGATGGAGATATTCAAACAATGATTGACAACTACAAGTGTAGTTGGGACCTCTCCCAGAGCATGGAGATTCATGTGGAGATGGATGGTGATGATGATGAAGATGATGACCTGTACGAGCCCAGGGATGATGATGATCTATCAGCAGATGATGAGGTCGAACTAATACCAGAAGAATTTCTTCATCAACCAGATGTTGATGAAGGCACTAGTCAAGAAGGCCCGAATGTGCCGTTCTATCATCACGTGGATTGGAATGCTATCAACGCATTGAGTACTGATGTTGAACGGCGAGGTGTTCCACAATGGCAGTCTGGAGGAAATTTTGAAGTCCAACAAGAGTTCGATGACAAAGAGAGTCTGGTTAGTGCTGTTAAAGACTTCCACATTAGAAATAACCTTGATTTTCGTGTTGTAAGGAGCTCGAGTAGAGCGTACGCTGTCCAATGTGCAAGTGGGGAAGAATGCAGGTTTTATATAAGGGGCGTTGTTGTCCAGTGAGACAGAATGGAAGATAACAAGACAGAGGCCACACTCCTGCACTCCTCAAACTGATGGACAAGATCACCGACAAATGAATTATCATGTCATTGTGGAGGCCATTCTACCCCATATCAGCCGTAACCCGAGCATGAGTGTTCTAGATGTAATAGAACAAGTTCGAGGCCAGTACAACAGGACCGTTTCGTACAGAAAAGCTTGGCTGGCGAGGTGTGAAGCAATAGGGAAGATTTACGGGGATTGGGTTGAATCATATGCCCAACTACCAAGGTTGTTAATGGAAATAAAACATAAAATACCAGGATCGGTTGTTAATCTGAAATCAGTTCCAGGTTATGAAGATGAGACTCAAACAACGCAAGTCAAATTCTTCCAACGGTGCTTCTGGGCGTTCGGACCATGCATCTCAGCATTCAAGCATTTCAAACCCATGCTGCAGATAGATGGTACACATCTATATGGTAAGTTTAAAGGTAAGCTTTTTATAGCTGCAGCACAAGATGGAAACAACAAAATTATACCTGTTGCATTCGCCATAGTTGAGTCCGAAGATTTGGATTCTTGGAAGTACTTCCTCGACAAGGTAAGGTTGCATGTCATTGGTCAAAGGAACGATGTGTCAATAATTACAGATCGTGCACCTGCTATAATAAGCATCGTGGAGTCAGACAATTTATGGAGACCCCCGATGGCTCACCATTTCTACTGCATAAGACATATTGCATCGAATTTTAACTCAAGGTTCAAAACAAAAGGTTGAAGAAGTATCTGATCAACACAGGTATCCTAATATTTCAATTAATGTACTTTAATAATTAAATTTAGTATTTTCAATGTTTAACATTGACTTATTATCATGTATTTAGCGTACGAATTTAGAAGGCATCATGTCCAGAGAAGATATAATCACCTAATATCTCAGAATACCGACATTGAGCGATTCTTCAACGACCTGCCATTTGAAAGTGGTCTAGGGCATATGATGAAGGAAGGAGGTGGGGCCACATGACAACCAATCTGGTCGAATGCATCAACGGAGTGCTAAAGAGTGTCCGAACTCTACCCATCACCGCCATTGTTACCAGCAACTGTACAAGTTGGTAACTTATTTTAATGACAACCTTGACACATACAACGGCCAGCAAATAGCGGGTTCCACATTGTATACGGATCTTGCGACTTCCAAGATTGAAGAAAACCGTAGACTGTCTAACAGTCACAATGTAACCCGCTACAATGAGATCGACCCAGTGTACGAGGTCGAAGATTTTGGCTCAGTGGCTATGAGGAGGAACCGAGGGAAGTACAAGGTTGACTTCGATGATCTGAGCTGTGAGTGTGGGGAGTGGCAAGCGTTCAAATACCCATGCTCCCATGTCATGGCCGTGTGTTGCAGAACCGGTTTGTTATGGGAAAATTACGTGCACCCGGTATACAAGTTGGACACAATGATCGAGGCATATGGCGGTGATCCTTTTACACCGCTAGGTAATGAAGAAAACTGGCCAGCATTGTAACACCCCTACTACGCACATAACTATACTTGGAATCGCAGCGGAAAATAAACAACTAAACGGTAACTAAACGATTGGTGCTACAATGCCGTCAACCACCCACGTGGCTAACAAGGCTGAATAAATACAAATGTACCGGTCTGATGATCAGACTCCCGAGCATAGAACTAACAACATATATATACATCAACATAATACCGAGTGTTTACAAAATCCATCACTGTATACCATCACTGTAATCCACCATAACAAGTATATAATACGCCACGGGAGCACAGGCGCATCCCGGGCAACATCCAGAAGTACTCCAAAAGTAAATACTCTCTAGGATCTAGAGCCACTCTGCCTCTTCGATCCTCATCCTGCAATGAAAATATGGAGCCCCCGAGGGGGTCAGCACCTTTGCTGGTATGGCTAACGCGCAGCCCATCGGCTACCGGGATACGCGCAACCAATTTCATGATGACATGATATTTATTTTAAAACACACAACACATACATATATAACATAACACCGGTATTGTACACATCATAACACATATCACAAACATACAATTCCTTTTAGGAAGAGAACCAACACAGTTAGTCCCCATTGAGAGCCTAGAGAATGTTGCCACGCTCATACTTAGCTCGTTACATAACTCGTTACCGTCCGGTTAGATTGAACGGTTAACTTAACACAAGGTGCCGGATATAGTGATCCAAGCACACCGAAACAAAACACATAGTATGCCCCTGTGGCCCGACGTGAGTCAGTAAAATAGCCTTGGTTAAGCTAAAGGGAAGGTTAGAAACCAAATTGGAAACTTAACCATAACATACAGAGAGAATCGAACCGGTTATGACATCGACTCCCATACTCACACGCGTGGCCGGAACAGACCGGACTCCTCACTTCCCCCGTTAGCCCTTGTTAGTAGTTCATCATTGAACACGACACACAATTCACAATCATAGGTCAAGTCTTGTTAGACCCACACAAGGGAAGAGAGAGTCACACTTAACGACATAATAATATTTAACAACTGTAAACTCTTTACATGGTTTAATCTTACAAAGTCATAAACACACAGAAAAACAAACAACACACAAGCCGGTGTAAACCGGTAGGCAACAGACTGCAAGAAAACCATACCTCGGTCCTTGCCTCGACTGGTTTCCACCTTGGAAGAATCCTAAACACATTAGTAACGTCGGTTAATTAACGCACTAGTCCATTGTTAACATTATCTACTCATCACTACTAGTTTATTTTTATTTTACACTTGTTACAACTTTTCACCCTTTTAATTGCCTTTAAAACCCACCTAACATGTATTATATAACCTTATTATATCATTACTAACCAACTACTATTTTTAGATAACAATTCCCATCTTAAAACAATAATTTTTGGTCCATATAGTGGCCTGTCCGAACTTGTGTCCGAGCTTCCAAGTTCGGACACAAGCCGTGATTTTTGACAGAAAACAGACACATGTCCGAACTTGTGTCCGGACTTCGGAAGTTCGGACATGAGTCGAGGAAAATCCTAACCAGAAATCCATACGTCCGAACATGTGTCCGGACTTCCCAAGTTCGGACACTGTTCGAGGATAATTCCCTAAGAAATAACAGGTGCGTCCGAACTTCCAAGTTCGGACGGTAGTTCGGACACTACCTAAAATCCAGAAAATTGTAAGCGTAACAGGGCATGTCCGAGCTTCCAAGTTCGGACGGAAGTTCGGACGTGCCATTATACTCAATTTCTAAGCTTCTAAACACTTAACCAATTTCCTCCAAAGCCTCCAACACTTATAGTATCTACTCCCTAGGTTCCCAAGTGATGTTTCATGCCTATACTAACCATTATATCAAGATATTCCTTCCACACAACATCATTACTCAAACATCATTTCTTACAAACTAAAACTCCTTAAGTCATTCTTGAAATCCCTTTTTCCTAAGCTTACACTTCCTCCTTATTTTACCAAAGTTAGCCTAAGCCTTCATCTAAGTCCAAAATGACTTTGGTACATACTAAAACCTCAAGATCATGCCTAAGTCCTTATTACACTCTAGAATACTTCCTAGTTCATCAAAATTCCTTTACAACATCTTGAACTCCTTATGCATTTTCTAAATTTCGACATAGTTTCTCCTAGCATTTTGTTACACCTTAGCACATCATTTTCATCATTAC